>JAFBJZ010000591.1:265000-277500 GCA_016785225.1 Psettodes erumei
ATTTGCTTTTTTTGTGCGTCGTCGCTGTTGTGCGTTTGTTTGTTTGTTTGTTTGTTTGTTTGTTTGTTGAACGAAACCCTCTTTTCTTTTGTTTTCGATCAGCGAGACGTTTTTGTCGTGTTCTGACGCTGTGAAAAAGACGGAGGAGACACAAAGAGTTTGAGATTACAAGTTGAAACTCTCGCGCAGGGATTAACGGGGAGTGTGTGTGTGTGTGTGTGTGTGTGTGTGTGTGTGTGTGTGTGTGCATGTTTTGAGACAACACGCATTAATCAGAATTTAAGAGTTTTTACGAGTGTGTGTTCCGGGCACTTGTCGTTCTTTTACCTCTTTTGCCCGTCGAGCCTTAATAAACCGAAGTCAATCTGTAAAGGGCGAAAAGAAAATCCAGAACCGCTGACGTCCGGCCCGAGGTCCGAACCCCCCCCGACCCCCACAGCACAAATCTTTCATTCATTCATTCATTCAGCTTGTGTGTTTTTTTTTTTTAGGGGGGGGGGCTTGTTTGCATTTGCCTCTTTAAAAAAAAAACAACAACAATAAACAAACATGGCCGCCACCCGGAGGTCACTCGGCGGTTCTGGGAGAAAACCCGGCACCGTGTCGGGCTGTCAGGGTCCGTAGTGCCATGGGGTGGGGGTGGGGGCGACCAAGCGCTCTCCTCACTAGCATTTCTACCAGGGTGGAGGTCATGATGTGGGTGGGGGTTAACTTCTTTATATCAAGCCTCAAAAAAAACTCACGCTTGTGCAGAACTTTAAATCGAAGCAGCACAGTTTTCAAACTGAAAAGGATCGACCCCCACCCATCACCCCACCCCCCACCCCCACCCCTGACCCCGCCATGACCCCTGGTGGAGGGTGGGGTGGGGGTGGGGTTGGGGGGCTGTTCGCTCGGCCCGAAAAAAGCCTACTTGATTATGCAACATAAACGCAGACCTCGCTCCGAGCTCAGTCCCACGTAGAGCACGAAACTGAGAACCCGGAACCGGAACCGGAGAACCTGGAAGAACCGGGGGGGGGGGGGTCTGGACGCTGCCCCCCCCAGCCTCTGCGGACCCGCCTCTGAAAAGCTAGTGAGCGAGAGCGAAAGTGTCGTCACGTCTTTTTTGTCGCGAGCGCCGAGATGGACGCGCAGGCTTGCATGCCGCGAACGCCGCACTCTGCAAAAAATAACGCGAAAAAATAAATAAAAAAAAAAAATAATAATAATAATTTTTTAAAAAAAGAATCCCTCCAAGCAAATCACAGAATCCAGTTTTAAAAAATATATTAAAGACTTGTTGAAAGATATCAACAACAACAGTCGCTTGTGTGAAGGGATTATTTATTATTATTATTATTATTATTATTTTTTATTTATTTTTTTTGCAGTGCAGATCAATGCAACGTTCCCGTTTCTCTTAACATCCCCCTCTGCTTCAACTTAAAAAAAAACAACAACAACAAACAAAAACATTAAAAAAAAAAGAACCATAGTTACTAAGCACATCTTTCTAGAAGAGTATATGCATTTGATTGCAAACTTTCTTTCTTTTGTAAACTGTTGATAAAGACATTAAGGACAAATAATTAAGAGAAATCCATGTATATATATGTATATAATCAAAAAGTGCAGAGTAAATGTAACGGGTGAATTTCTATTTTTAACACTGACTAGATAATGTGAAAAAAAATCTTGTTTTTGTTTTCTTCTTCCTCTGTTGGTTTGATGAAGTGTTTCATCACGTGTTCAGTTTTTTTTTTCCAAATCTAATAATACATTTGTTTGGTAGTTTCTTTAAAAAAAAAAAAAAAATGGTCCCACTTGTGTTGTGCACACTTGTGTTGCATGGAGCGTAGCCTTCCTGTTTTCTTATCGTGACGTTGGTGAGCATGTCGGTGTGTGTGTGTGTGTGTGTGTGTGTGTGTGTGTGAGCGTGTGCGTGCGTGTGTGTTTCCCTTCGACATTAATGATCTGAGGAGGAAACAAACTCCGCTCACGCTGAAACCGATCGATCGGTGTGATCGCTTCGTGATCACAACAGCAACGATCGTTTCTGCACTGGACCTGATTTTAAAAATATCACAAATTCACCAAGTTTTTTTTTTTTTAAACAGAAGGGGCTAAAAAACACATTTCTTTCCTTTTGTGAACACAAACGCGGAGTTTATCGCTCTCCGGACTGATCCCAGGTCAGTTTTATTTGTTCACGTGACAGGAAACAGAAAAACGTTTCATTTCAAATGATAAAGACAATTAATAAATTTAGTTACTAATGTTTTTTTGACACCGAGGAACACCAGACTGGTTTTGGTTCCGTTTGTTTGGGTTTATGGCGTGGCTCATAAATACTTATTTTATCTTTTATTATATCATTATTTTGTCAGCAGTGTCGCCGAGGCACGCGTGAACCTTCACGCTTCAGAAAACTCCAGAAATTTTATTTGATCTTTTTTTTTTTGGGATTAAACGTCGTAAAAAAAGATAAAGGCAGAAATCTCCAAAAAAAATCCTGGAACCGTAAAATCCGAACAGTCTTCAAAAGTTAGTTCTGCGTATTCTTATTTCGCCAGTCACCATGGAAACCAATTGAAATTCGTACTTTTAACGAACAAAACGCACATTAAAACCTTCAGTGCCGCAGTAAACGTGGTCACGTGACCCAGTCGGGAGTTTTTTTTTCTGCCGGGAGACTGATGCATGTTTTTCTTTCCTGCTTCCTGTTTGTGCAAAAAGCTTGTTTTTGTTTTTTTTTTAACTTCCTCTCAGCACCTTTAAAAACAGCTGCCCCCCCCCCGCAGGTGCCTCACCGCGACATCACTTCCTCTCGCCAGATCAGAAACTTTAGGTGTTTTTTTTTTTTTTTTTTCCTATTGAATGCAGTAACTTATGGGCCAGTACTATATTTACTCAGTGCAATGCAGTTATCATTATAATAATACGATTATTAATAATATTTTTTTCCTGTTTTTTTTTTTCCTCCATTCTTTTGTATTTGTACAGAACAAATGTGTAAAGATCAGTGAGGAAAACGTGAGCTTTTTGATACTGTGACTCATGGTGTTTAAAAGTCAGTTTCTCCCTGTACAGTTGTGATTACCCCCTCCTCCTCCTCTTCCTCCTCCTCTTCCTCCTCCTCCTCCTCCTCCCTTCTTCTTTTATAGAATAAAAAATGTTTTTGGTGCAATTTAACCCCCCCCGGCGTCTCTGTTTCGTCTCTTACATCGGTGGGTGAGTTTCACAGAAGAGGAAATAAAAGTGATTAAAAACGCAGGTTGCGAGTCGAGACGTCGGCCACTAGAGGGCGGACTGCACCTGCGGCAGAGGACGGGAGGTCAACTGAAGGAATCCCATGAGGAAGAACTCGGGCGGATGCGGGAGCCGACGTAGAAGTGGTGGAGTCAATAATTAGCTCATTTAAAAAATGTGGATTATCGTCGTTAAAAACGTTCGTGACCTCGCGGGGTAGCGGGGACGCCGACGTCTGCGGCTCCAACGGGAGATCAAACTGTAAGTCGTAAAAAAAAAATAAAATAAAAAAACCTAGTGAAGCGCATGAACAGTCATAAAAAAAGTGTGTGTGTGTGTGTGTTGGCTCTGAATGAAACTCGGTCTTTGTTCGTTTGCTCTAAATAGGTTTATTGGCCTGCTGCGGTCAAGATCGGGCCAATCATTAACACACACACACGCACACACACACACACACACACACACACACACGGCGTCAATCACCAGACTTGTACAGATGGACACACTCTCCACACAAACGCAATGAAGAGCTAAACGCTGCAGCCTGCGGGGCAACGCTCTGCACAGACAGGAAGTGACCTGATTTTGTGGGTTAGTTACCGTGGCGACGCACCCGGGTACGCACCCGGAGTCGAAGCGGGGCGTTCGCCGCTCGACCTCGGCGCCCGGTTCTGTTCGGTTACGCCGTACGGGAACGTTGCCACGTGATTGGCTGACAGGAAGAAGCAGGTGCACAGGTGCTGCTAATGAAGGAGAAAGTGACGCAAAAAATTGGATTTTTTTACGCCCGTTTGCGTCGACTTCCCCTCTTGCGCAAGTGACGGTTCCTGCCAGTTGTGTTTTTTTGGGGAAAAGGAAGCGTCCCCGCAGCTGCGCCGCCTAAACGCAACCATCGTGGCTTTGCGGGTTCGGCGAGTCTTGCCCGGGCGTCTCTCGCAGCGAAGCGCGCACCAGGTGAAAAGCCACGACAGGGCGATCCCCTGCGTACCTGAGCGACGAGTCAGCGTCCGCAGGCGCTGCGGGTTGTTTTGACAGCGCCGCTCGGCTCCTTGTTCCTTTTTCCGTCCTCCCACGTGTTCACTTTTGTCCGCGCCATTGTCACAAACGCCAGCGGTTGCAACTGGTCCGGCCACGTCGACGAAAAACAAAAAGGCGTGGAACCCGAAAAGGTTTCGTTAAGTCAAATCCCGGAGGACGACCGGGACGCTGTCGTCCCCCCCGGTGGACGTCCGGCGCTCGTCTTTAAGTCGCCTGCACGTCTTTGCGCGAACGTTTCAACAATAATAACGAAACCGATGATGCAAAAAACAAAAATTTCGTCAGGACGTTGGACTGAACGTTGCGTCGACGGATAACGACGATACCGGTTAAACGGTTTTCGTTGCATCACATCCTTAACGCCGTATGTTTGCTTTAGTGGTCGAAACCGTCAACCGCATCCAGACGTGATGTCATATTCACAAACAGAGAAGGTGGAGGGAAAAAAAAAACAAAACAAGCGTTCAGGTGCGTTCGACGGGTTTGATGACAGGAGGACGAAGATGGAGGACGAGCTCAAACCGAACGCAAGCGGCAGAGCGGAGGCCGCTGGCCTTTGTGACGCAGCTTCACTTATAGGGCTGAGGTCGGGCCAGGTGATCCGAGTTTCACCTGACGACACTCCGGGTTCTGAGAGAGAGAGAGAGAGAGAGAGAGAGAGAGAGAGAGAGAGAGAGAGAGAGAGAGAGAGCCTCAGTTTGGCTCAATCAGAGCGAAACCTCCTGCACACCTGCGCAGGTGTTGTCAGTTAGAGCAGCTGATTAAACCTCTGCTCAGGTTGGAAGTTATCAGGGAATTTAAGTGAAGTCACCTGTGTGTGTGTGTGTGTGTGTGTGTGTGTGTGTGAGTAAATATGCCAAAAACAAAACACGGATGAAAATTAAAAAAGTTCCACCACATTAGAAAACTACAAAAGTACAAAACAATAAAAATAAAATGAAATAAATATACATATAAATAAGTTATATAAAAAATAAGTTTCCTGCTCTTTTATTTATTAAGATAATTCATGAAAATCATAAATGAGTTAATTTATAATTGATCACAAATGGGACAGTGATTGGAAAAAGACACTTATGTAACAGATGCAGCTCGACCTCCGGCGTCTTCATATATTCGCTGAAACGAGGAAATGTCGGACTCGTTGCCGACTTGTTCGGAAATCGTTCCCCGGCGAGTTTTGACAGGAGTTGACAGGAGTCAGGTGACCAGTCATGTGACCGGGGCCAAAGAAAATGTACCTGAAGGCGACTGACGGCAGATAAACAGGGGAAACGTCTGCTGCCATGTTTAGACATCCCTTTGATGTCTTCGTCTGCTTTCATGGGAAATACATCCAGTCGTCGTTAACGTTCATCCTCTGGGGACCATGAATACAAACTCCTGTGCAGATCCATCGAATCGGCGTCGAGATATTCCGTGAGGGGAAATGTTTGACGTGCTGCTGCCACTAAAAGGATAACGAACGTCGTTAGGGTCCGTCCTCTGGGGACCATGAATGTATGCACCGTGTGTGTTTATGTATGTGATATATACTAAAGTTTTTATCTGCTTGTTCAAACGTTTAAAATACTTTAATTCAGTGGAAATACTTCCACTAATACTATTAAAGTATTATACACATATAAAGTACGGTGCAGCATGGTTACAGAGGTTGAACCGTCATCGTCACGCCATCAAACACATACAGCATTGGCGTTTCGTAACGTGTATAGACACACACACACACACACACACACACACACACACACACCAGGCGTTAACATTCAGGGCGTTGTCCCAGATGATGAGGTGTATTTCAGAGGCTCCAACATAATGAATACTTTCCCTGCCAGCAAAAAATATAGCTGCAGACTCCACCCTCCCCGTGCCATTATACCCTTTATACTCCGTCTGGACCGGCAGGTTCGCGCCGTGTCGGCCCCCGCCTCGCGTGAACGCCCGCGGGTGCCCCCCCCCCCCGGCGCCACGAGAGGAGTCGCCGCGGGGAAATGATTAACCCCCCCGTTTCCTCCCGTGTTTTCGACCAAAGCTGTCGATAACTTCACGCCATCTGTTATCTGCACAGATAAGATGTTCCCAAAAAAAAAAAAATTCCTGAGGACGAATGATTTTTCAAAGTTAATATTTCAGCGTCATGTGCAGCAAAACATATTTAAAAAAGCATAAATCTCACGCTGAAACTTGCCAATAAATCTTTAATGCTAATGCTTTTTTTTCCTTTTGTGCGTTTGCTGTTGTGTTAATTCGCACAGCTCGGCCTCCAGACGCACACGGACTCACAACCACAATCTGCACAGCGATGAACCATTAACATTAACTCTTAAACCAACCGGACGACACGCTCGGCACGTAAACGTCTCGATGAACGTATGCTAGCTTAGCTGCTAAATGCTAGCGAAACTAGCTCGCTACCGCTACTACATTTTGCTGTAAGATGCTAACGCGCTACGCATGAATATTTACACCGTACGTCACGAACGGCTGAATTTGAAGAAGTTTTTATTCGTTTTTAAAACTTCTCGTCGTGTTTCCGAAAACAAGAAAACGATCCACCGTTATTTTTACGAATCCTTTTTTTTATTTTTTGATTTTTCATCTTGCACAAACAGAAACCCCCCCTGAAAAAAAACAAAATGTTGTTCTTATTAATTTTACATAAACTGATAAAATTCTCTCACACACACATGACGTATCAAAACCAAACAAAATTAAACGAGCATTCGCGAATGAAACCGATCTAAAATCCCATTGGTTTAAAAAAAAAAAAGGGGGGTGTATTATTATTATAATAATAGCAAATAAAACCAAACAAATATTTACAGTCTTCTGTTAAAAGTACAGGTATGTACACAGTGGGCGGTCCGTGCTGAGACAGAAAGAATAAAACGAGAAGTTTTCCCGTCGGTGAAAACACGTTGCGGTCCAACCGGCGCCGCCCGTACGCTAGGATGGACGGACAAAAGTGGGCGGAGCCAACACGTAAACGTGCCCAGCCCCGCCCCCTCCACCACCTGGCGGAGAAACGAGCTCCGCGAGACGCCTCACGACACGAGCACGTCGATTCTGAAATCGCAGCAGAGGTGAGATCAGGTGAGCTCGGGCGTGGGCGTGGCTTCAGGCCCCGACCGTCTCAGGTGACTGACGAAAGTCAACAGTTTGTGTTTTAAATATTAAACCGCGACTCTGCGGGGGCCGCGCGCTATTGATCGCTACACAATGGAAGACGTTGAACTTGGCAGGCGTCGTGTTTGCGGCGGTTTTGTCGTGTTTGTAGGCGAAAAACGAAAAAAAACCCCCAAAAACGTTAAAATAGCCGTTATATAACGAGCTTATTTTAAACCCTGTCGGTTTGTCCGCGCTGATGTCACAGCGTGACGACGCGCTGAGTGAAAATAAAAGCGTTAAAACCCGACGACACGCTCGTGTTTCCAGGCTGGAACCGGTAAAACAGGAACGACTGTTTTTTTTTTTTTTTTAACCACCAGAGGAAAAACCACGTGACGGTCGGAATAAAAGTTCTGCTGAAACTCTCCGTCGGCTCCGCGGTGGATGTTCGTGGAGTCCGGTCCGGGACGGGCGATCGGGGCTGACGGGACGGGACGGGACGGGATGGGCCGCGGGGCGTAGAAAGATTTACGTAAGAGGGCGACCCCGCCCAGCCGCTGCCTTTTTTTTTTTTTTTCTTCGAAGTGTTAAAACAAATAAGAAAAGAAAAGAGGAGGAGGAGGAGGAGGAGGAGGAAGCGGGGATGAAGGAGGCCGGTCGCCGTGGCGACGGGGAGCAGCAGGGATACAAACATTGGCAGGCGGCAGGTTTTACCTGCGCTGAGGCGATCATTAACTTTTCCACGGAGACGTCTCTCATTGTGTCCGCGATTATTTGTTCGCTCTCTTTCTTTTCTTCTTCTGATCACGTCAGCAGGAAGTTACGGAAACGTACAGAACATTCAAAAAAAAAAAAAAAAAAGATGTCAAGTATAAATCTCAATACATTCGTTGTACTCACACACACACACACACACACACGTTATAAACAAATATTTACAGGAGGCGTTTCTGCCTCGTTGAAAGTTCATACCTCAAAAAACAAAAACAAAAAAAAAAAAAACAGTAAAAGACGGCGACAGTTGGCAGCAGATCGTTTCGTGTTTCAGTTCGTTGTTTAAAAAGAGAAGAAGAAGAACGTGAGTCCAGCATGTGATTGGTCCAGGCCGTTTTAAAATCAACGAACCAGAATCATCCCCCGAGCCCCCCCCCCCCGCTCGCATCAGGCGCCGCCCTCGTGAAGGAGGAAAACCAGAACCTCTGAAGATAAGTAAGTGTGACACACATCAGGCTGTAGAACAAACACACAACCCCCCAGTGATCAGAACCTTTTGTCATCGGGCGGCGCCAGAACAAACGTGGGGATGATTTTGGTTCTGTATCTGTTCCTAATTAACGCTGTTAGGTTCAGGTGGCTGTGTATGTTTATATATAATAATAATAATATATGTGTGTGTGTGTGTGTGTGTGTGTGTACAGGTGCGTTGCTAGTTCAGGTGGCGCTTCATGTGCAGGGCCAGGTGGTCGGAGCGCGAGAAGCAGCGGCTGCACGACAGGCACTTGAAGGGTTTGGCGCCGGTGTGTTTGCGGTAGTGTCGGGTCAGCTCGTCGGACCGGGCGAAGCGCCAGTCGCAGTTCTCCCACGTGCAGCAGTACGGCTTCTCACCTGCGGGACAGGGACAGGACGGGACGGGACGTTAGGATGGGACGTCAGGACGGGGACGTGAGGACGGGACGGGGACGTACGACAAACAAAAACATACGACGGCTTTCGCTTCGATTTGCTTCAGAATCTGATTTTTTCTCGAAGATCGTCGCGCCGACTTTCAGCGACGCCTCGGCGTCGGAGCACACCTGAACGCACCGCCCAGCTGCCTGTTGAACCATTACGTCACCACCGATCAATCAATCGTGATCGATTCTTGATCGATTCTTCATGTCTAGACTCTCCCGTTGTTTTATTTTGTGTCACATCCTGTTTATTATTTAAAAATAACAACGTCCTTTTACCACAAAACGTGAACCTGTTTTTAAACCGTGTGTGTGTGTCTGTGCGTGTCTGTGTGTGTGTGTGTGTGTGTGTGTGTGTGTGTGTGTGTGTGTGTGTGTGTGTGTGTGTGTGTTGGGGGTAATCAGTACTTGTACAGTATGTGCCTGCGGTTTTCACGGCCGCCTCTTGTTAAACGCGGCGCTCGTTTCCATGAAGCCGAGCGAAAAACGAGATAAAAATCAGACAAAGGGCTCGACAACCGGAGTCCGCACGCGCACACACACACACACACACACACACAGACACACACAGCATTATCAGCAGGACGTCCTGGTTGGTTAATATCACAACAACAATCAAGGTGGGATTTTCCTGAAGAGAGAGAGAACCGACGTTTGTGCGTTTAACGTCGAGCGGCGAGTCGAGTGTCGAGTTGTCGTTTCAGTTAAATTCCAGAGAAGTTTAAAACCCTGTGTGTGTGTGTGTGTGTCTGTGTGTGTGTGTGTGTGTGTCTGTGCGTGTGTGTGTGTGTGTGTCTGTGTGTGTGTGTGTGCGTGTGTGGCAGTGTAATGTGCCCGACACGCCTTTATTTACAGTCACATTTGTCATCATCGGACCAAGCGTGTGTAGTGAGCGATAAATAACAGGCCGAGTTTTTAATGATTAAATACGCAGCACAGACACATTTTGCCTCCTTCTGGCATGTGTGTGTGTGTGTGTGTGTGTGTGTGTGTGTGCGCGCGTGTGTGTGTGTGCGCGTGTGTGTGCGTTTGCACAATCCTGCGGTCGAAGCGTCGCACACGTTACGGCGGGTTTACAGAAACTCGCCTGACACGCAAACCCACTTGCGAGCGGTTTGATCAATTTGTCATCATTTTGCTAATTACACCTCGCATACGGAGCAAGAAAACGGGAATTTGAAAGCGGACCGGGTGGAGATTAACGGGCGGGGTGGAGATTAACCAAACAATAAAAAGCAGATTCCTCAAACTCCAAAGGTGAGAGTTCACCTGCGTTTACGACCGCGACGGGAATCTGAAAAGTTCATCGCTCCGGCGCGATAAAGGATCCCGGCTTATCTTCTTAATCTCCCCGTCGCTTGTGGGTTTGTAATTGCCGTCGATTACAACTGTCGACGTTCGATGCCGCAAGTTGTCGTTTTGGACCCGTGTCCTTGGCCGTGTCGGGGGTGGGGGTGGGGGTGGGGGGGTGGCGCTCGGGTCATTAAGCGCTCATTACACCCGCCCGGGCCCCAGTTAGCTCCGATTAGATAGCTATTGGTCATCAATCACTCCAGTGACAGCCATCGGTGGAGCGAAGGAGTAGGGGGGGTGGGGGCAGAGGGTGGGGCTGGGTTCAAAAGAGCACGGGTGGGGTGGGGGGGGGGGCACGTCACAATAAGAAAGGAGAAAAAAAATCTCCTCATCAGTCGAACAAAAACATGAAAAATGACAAATCACTTTTTGTAAACACGAGCCATGAATCTCCTTTGTCTCCTCTAATCCTCCACCCCCCCCTCCGTCAGCTCCAACCTCCTATTTGGACAATAACCTGTTTCTGGAATTAACCCCCCCTCCCACGATGTGTGTGTGTGTGTGTGTGTGTGTGTGTGTGTGTGTGTGTGTGTGTGTGTGTGTGTGTGTGTGGCGTGTGTGTGTGCTCCGGACCTGCAGGTGTGTTTGGTTTTGCTCGACAGCCTCCGACCCACATCCTCCAGAGCTGGCAAACAACGCACAACGCAAACACTCTAACACACACACACACACACACACACTCGCACATCCCGACACGGCAGGAGCCCGGTTTCAAACCAACTGTGACGTTTGACAAACGACAGAAATCTTAATTTTTTCCGGCGCTCGTTAACTTAGCTAACGTTTATCATCGTCGGCTATTTCACGTAAAAGCGTTTCTTCATCTTTCGTTTCTTTCCGAAATCAGAAAAAAATCGTTTGTACGCTGCTGTTTGATCAGGTGCGCGATTGGAAACGGTCAAACTGTTCCCAGCTCGTAAGGAACGGGGCGGCGCCGGCGCGGCATCAATCACGATTCACCAGGAGCGTACATATTGACTCTATAGGAGGCCGAAACGTCATTTCAACGTTAAACTTCATTTGGCGTCCGCGCGGATCCGCCGCGGCCCGGTGGAATAATACGGTTTTACAAGCGGCGGCGGCGTTTGCGCTGAGTCAGAGAGCAAACACTCGACGACGCGTACGGGACGCCCATAAACTCTTTGTGGCGCTGTCGGCGTTATCGGCCGGCTGTTTGTGAAGAGGGCTGGAGGGTTCCCTAATCAAGAGCGATAGCGCGGCGCTCTTTACATACCAGCGGTGTACAAACACGCATGTACACAGGCTAACACAATTAGCAACGTGCAGGGGCCGGAGCCATGGTCAAGGCTGCCCCCCCCCCCCCCACACACACACACACAAACACACACACACACACACACCCAGGACGGACTTCACGCCCTCCTCCGCTAACACAACGGCTTTAAAGTTACGACCTGTTACAGCCGTCGTTATGGGAAAAAAAGATATTTCAGCCCTTAACTTATGTATTAATACTACAGTATTAAGTACAAAAGTGTACTTTCAAACACTATGAGACCAGAGAGAGAGTATTTTAGTAAAAAACTGTAGAAATAAAGCAGGATTATGGATTCATTGTGAGGAAGTGCATACGGTAGAAGCAGAATAAGAAGGGGACACAGGACGGAGCCCTGAGGGACGCCGCCCCCCCCGGATCAGGAGACGCAGAACAACCAGAACCAGCGGCGAGCTCGTTCAGAGTACAGGACGAGCGAGGACGCGGCCCGGTGCTGCTCTCCTCGCATGCTCGGCTCATGAGTCACCGTCAGCTGCACGCGAAACAAGACGGGGCACGCCGCCGCCGACACAATGATTCGCGGAGCGGCCGCGGTACGCGCCGTCCACTCACGTGACGCGCCAACCGCGAATAAAACACTGCGTCCTTTTCTGCGATCCGACTCCGTGCGCACGTTCGTCACCGTTTACCCACAATGTTCACATGAGTGAATCCAGGTCTGCACGTCTCGTCTTACAGCACGGCAACACATCGAAACTGACCCCCCCACCCCCCTCAGAAAAGCAGGAGTAACAGGTTTGGCCTTTATCTTAACAGCCCCCCCCCCCCCTTTAATTCCCTTCCTCTCTGGGGAGGACAGGTAA
>JAFBJZ010000591.1:282500-347500 GCA_016785225.1 Psettodes erumei
CAGGAAGCTCGCGCGAGTGCGTGCGTGCGTGCGTGCGTGCGTAATAACGCAAACACTGAGAACGCCGCGAGCTGTTTGCGTCACAAAAGCGGGCTCACCGTCAGGTAACGACAGGCCGTCGTTACCACTTTTACTGCGGGTGACGACACACGCAACCAGCGCGAGCGCACCGTGCGTGACAATGCGAACGTTTAACACACACACACACACACACACACACACACACACACACACACACAAGCTTCCTTCTGAGACGGAAGTGCAAATAAAGTTGGATTTGAATCATTTTCTCGCAGGTAAATTATCCCCGCGTTAATCTACGCGTCAGGTGTGTGTGTGTGTGTGTGTGTGTGTGTGTGTGTGTGTGTGTGTGTGTGTGTGTGTGTGTGTGTGTGTGTGTGTGCGCGCGCGCCTCAGGTGAGCCGCACAGGTAAATCAAACGGCTAACAACAGCAGCCACCTCCTGCGTCTCTCACGGCGCCAGAACCTGCAGGTTCGGTTCGGGCTCGACGGAAACGTGAAGACAAAAATAAAACCGCGTCGGACCCGGCGGGTCCGGCCGAGACGCTCACCCCGGGTTTGACGTCCTCGAACACGGACGCGTCCTCGGCGCCGTCCGCCCCCGACATCCTCACCGGCTTCAGCTGCGTGAACACCGCCCGCTCCTCTGCGGCGTGCGGCGGATTCATGGCCGGTCCAACGCTCGCTGCCATCGACCTGAGCCTCGCGGGTCACCTGTTCCTCACACTCCGAGCTTTTTCTACTTTATTTTTATTATTATTATTTTTATTTTTCTCGCTGACTGCGTCCCGTCGGAGCCGAGCGGTTGAGAAAGGAATGTCCACGGCCCTCCCCCCTTTCTTCTCTGGCTCCCAGGTACGTTTTACCTGCGCTCAAGTACGGACCTGCTACCTGGAGGAGCGACGGAGCGGCGCGGGCCAATAGGAGCGCGGGACCCGGCGCCGCGGGCCAATCGGAGCGCGCGAGGGAGGGGGGACTCACCTGAGAGAGAGAGAGAGAGGGGGGGGGAGAAAGAGGGAGGAAAACAGCCCCCCCCACACACACACAGTTATATCACATTAATTACTAATGTTGAACTCAATGTGTTTTTGTTGTTTTTACCTTTATAATAAAAGTTTTGCTGACAAATTAAAAAAAACTTTAATTTGTTTATTTTCTCTGGAATATCTGATTTTCGCAACAAAGTGAATCCCTGTTACACAAAAAAAGGAAATAAATTAGTCATCATGACAAAGTTCAAACACAATCCATTGTGCTCTGGTCAAATAGTGTAAACGTTCAACAATGGGGCTTTGTGAGAATGACAGTGTTGTGCAAACTGTGTTGAAACAGTGAAATTTAAATAAAAAAAAAATAAATAAAGAGAGTGAGTTTTGGACGAGGAGGAGAGAACATGAACACGCAGGAAATGATTTTAAAACAAGTTTGTGCAGCCGTGTGTTTCGCTGCATGTTACTGCAGACTCAGCGGACAGCGGCGGTGAGTAATGACGACAACACGCGCACACAAAAAAAAAAAAACGCACACAAATGGAGACTCTGACAAAGGTGGTTTAAGCGGAGCGAGAGATGAAACAAAATCCTTAAATTCCTTCTTTTTTTAAACAAAAAATGTTTGTACTCGATCAGGAATCGGGGCCTGTACGCACACCCGCATAAACGCCTTCACGCGGGATGCACAAAAAACGGACATAGCGATAAAACACGAGGAGAGCCCCACCACGTGCGCCGCTCAGCCCCCCCCCCCCCCCCCGTCCTCGAAGACGTTCGAACCGGGCAGCAAGTGTCGGGACAGGTAACGCGATACGCCTTCTTTTGTCAGCGCCGACACACGAGACGCCACGCACACTTCCACCGAGCTGATGTAGCCGTGGAGCGCGAGGAGGTGGTGGCACCCGTCGGAGATGGGGTGGGGTGGGGGGGGGGCATGTGATCAGACAAGACGCTGTCGAAACCCCAAGAAATCTGATAAAAGAGCTTTATCACTTTGGCGGCAGGCCCAGATTTACACCTGTTTCAGGTGTGCACCCCCCCCCACCCCCCGCCTCTTGCACCCCTGCTCAGGTGAGCAGTGTGACCTCAGCTGCACACCTGTAAATCTGCACGGTGACAGGGCCGCGTAAACACCTGCCAAACGCCACTCACTCGCACCTTGATGACAGGTGTCGACACTCCGGATCGAGCTTTGTCGCCGCCGCCGCCGCCGGATCGCACACCGTGGGAAAATTCCCCGCTTATACCGAATACATAGAAATATAAAGGGGGCTTTCGGATCCGGTCCGATCCGTCCCGCTGGTTGGCCCGCATATTTGCACGCCATAATTATACAGCAGTGAAACATGACGGGCTCGAATAAAAGCGCGATGGAACAATAACCGCGCGCACGATAAAAAGAAGTTGGCGTTCAGGAAGTGACCCGTGTGCGGGGGGGCGCACGACCCGACCCGATCACTCCAACAGGAACCCGTCATTATTTTTACTGAAACAGTTATTAACGATGAGACTCGCAAAACCCCAGATGATAGTGAAACAGTTAGTTTAGCACGTTAGCACGTTAGCACCGATACTCCAATTACGCCCCTCCGGCACACCGTTAACAGATTAATGCAGATTAGTTCAGATTGTTTGCATCTCAACAACAAATTAAGACCTGTCACGATAAAATCTGCCGGCGCAGACTTTCGCTGCAGGCGTGTTCTCCTTCTCAGTTTCACGGCGTTGCGTCACACGTCGCGCAGAAGTGATTACAAAACGCCGGCGCAACGTCGGTCTAAATCTCGCCGCTGCGCTGCTGGAAACCCGTCTGTATCCTGTACGGCCTTTTTTTCCCAACGGAAGCCAAATAAAAAACAAGATGGAATGAGCCGATAGACGACAGGTCGTCTTCCCGTCGTGCCGCTTCCCTTTCACCTGTATCAGGTGACGCGGCCGCATCACAAAAAAAAAAAAGGGGGGAGAAAGAGAAAATCAAACACGATCACAACAGAAAATCCCTCAGGCTGCAGCGTCGGACACAAAGGCAAAACCTGCAGAACCGCTTCATTTAGGTCTTTGTTGGTTTGTGTTTGCACGGGTAATGTGTGTGTGTGTGTGTGTGTGTGTGTGTGCAGTAAACGCACATGAGGGAACAAAATGGAAGAAGAAGAACTGAATGTTTTTATTCTTTCGTCTTTTTTTTTTTTTTTAATAGCTTCATCACCTGATCAGCGGGGGAAGCCACAAGTGAGGAGGAGAGGAAACTTGATCCGTGGCATTCCTTCCTTTGCCCCCCCACCCCACCCCCACCCCCGCCAACAACGCCCCCCCCCCCCCCACCCCCCCCCCCCAACCCCCAACCCCCGGCAAAGGTGTTGTTATTAAGCAGAGGGCAGACGAGGACACGGTTTCCACGCTCGGCAGGTTGACGCCCTCCGCTTCTCTCTGCGCTCAGGATTCAGACACACACACACACACACACACACACACACACACACACACACACACACACACACCTGCCCCCCCGCCCCATCCTAGAGCAGCACATCCACAATGAGCTGATAGGTGATCAATACCAGCATGTGATCGATGACGGTGCGCAGAGCTGGGAGAGACTCGAAAACGCTTCAGGGGGTTTATTCCCTTTTGAGTGAATTTTCAAAACAAACTTTATTAAACGTTGCAAACAACGCGGTGACGATCAGCTGTAGTGTGTGTTGCACCCCCCAACCCACAACTCGATGACTAACGGCACAAAAATGCAGCGGCCTAAAAATTTCAAGTCAGCTCATGCCAACCATGTGCTGCTGCTGACTGCATGGTGAGAGTATGGGGGGGGTCACCTGGACTCACCTGAGAGACCAGGTGAGTCTGGGACACGGTCTGGGGGTGTGTCGCCGAGCTGAGAGACTTTTTACGAGTTCCTGCGACTCGAGGAAAACAAACGCACGCTTGGTGGCGGCGGAGGGAAGCTAACCGGTTCTGTCGCTCTCGTCACTGTCACAAACCGACCTGACCACGTTATTGATACAGTATTGATTGATTATTGATACTTCATTGTTGTATTTTCTTTTCCTGGTGAGTCAGACTGCGATGCGATGAAAACGAAGCTGCGGGCGATTTACGGGACCAGACGTTTTGACTCCCGCAGACGGATGCTATCTGTCCCACTTAGACCAGAGACAGCCTCTGGTGTTGGGTGTCGGGGGGGGGGGTTGGGGGGGCAGCTCTGGACCTCCTCCGCTGGACTTCCAAGACGAAGCCACCGACGGGGGTCAGAGGTCAAGTCCCGCCGCCTGAACTCGAATCTGCTCGCCCCGTCCGCACACTCGGACACGGCTGAATTTGGACCGGGTCCTGGTTTTTTTCCAGCTCGGTCGGGACAAGACTGGAAATTGCAGAAAAATCACATTCGTGCGATTCCGTCGGGGGAAAAAAAAAAAACCAGACCGGACACGTTCCCAACCCCCCGGATCGTCCTCCCTGAGGATGTTTAATTTCCAGTTTGCAAACTGCGGTTCAGGTCAGGTAAAAACGGTGGTTATGGAAACTGAAACACCTCATTGAGGTAAAAAAAAAAAAAAAAAAAAGGAGCTGGCAGAGGCGCCGAGCTTTGGCACCGGGTTTAACGGAGCCGGGAATACCGGTCCGACCTGTTGGGAAGCGAACTCCTGATTGCGAGCATTTCTCCTTAGTTGTGTTTGTCCTGTTTTTAATCGTTTAATCTCGGGAGGAAATATCAACCGGATTAAAGGGGAAAAAAAAAAACAAAACGAGCCGTTAGCACCTTTTTAGCTCCTTTCAGATCATTGTTTCACCTGAGTTTTTGAAATTCGATCGCACTGTAAGAAAAATATAAACTAATAATGATAATAAAGAACTTTCCGCCTCTCCGTGGTGATGTGGTAACCCCGTGAAAAGTTCGCAGCATGACATTAGCACATAACTATGACCCGTATCAGCGTTTACGCGCCGGTGACCTCACTTCCTGCGCTGTCGGACCAACCCCGACGGTTTTTATGGATGATGTGTCTGCGGTTTACGGCCTCGCTCCTATCTGGGAGGAAAAAAAACGCACGACATCGCGCCGAGCGTCGGATATCGTCGGTTTATGTCTTAATGACACACACACACACACACACACACACAAAGAAGAAAAATGCACCTCACGTACACAAATTAGTCTTTCGTGAATCGTGATCGACGGCTCGAATAAATTAATTCACATTAATTTTTAAGAAAGGAGAGTTTTTAGTTGTTTTTTTTTAAAGCTCCTATAACGTGTTTTTTAAAAAATTGCGTTAACATTGTGCAGACGCCAGATGTCTTATCGGGACGTGAGTTACAGTTTATGGCCACATATTACAGTAATGCATTGCGCAATATGGTGAGGGCGGGGGGGGGGCACCGCAATACAGTAATATACAATATATTTTTATAGTTATGTGTAGTACAGTAACTTTTAACGTTTTAAATTAATGTTTTTATATTTTTATAAATCACTTAAAAGAAAAAGATGATAATCACTTAATGATTTTTACGTGAAATAAGTTTCAAGACATCCACACACACACACACACACACACACACACACACACACACACGCCCCCTTCAAGTTCCAGATAATCCTTAAGGATGCCTGACCATATTTGGGTTTCAGGAAGTCCTGGAATTCCTTCAGGTGAGATACCAGGGAGTCGATGACGCCAGCATCGTGCAGGGGGGGGCAGGTTGTTGTTCATTTCCTGTACAGCTGATAAAGCGAGCGGGGGCGGGGCCACACATGGTTCTGATCATGAAACAGATTTTGCTGATTTCACAGATTGATCATCACAGACCTCCACCCCCACCACACACACACACACACACACGCACAGGAAACAGTAGGGAATCCAACCCACTGCCGCTGCTTCCTGCTGAGCGGGCTCTTCCCATCAGCCACCTGGTTCTGTAATAGTGTGTGTGTGTGTGTGTGTGTGTGTGTGTGTGTGTGTGTGTGCGTGCGTTACCGTCAATTTGCTAGACAAACAAAAGTGTCCTTGATACGATCTGGAGTTGTGGGCCTGACTCAGCCGGGTCGTGGTGGCAGCGCTCGGGGCAGCAGGAAACTTCTGGAGAAGCGGGAATGAAAAAGTAAATGATTCACGTTCGACTAAACATCGTAAAAAAAAAAAAAAAAAAAAAAAAGTGTGCGTCGAGATGTCGGACGCAAACTGGACAGTTACACACACACACTGATCCATCCCGGTCCTCAGGGACGCGCCTGCCAGCAAATGAAGCGCCTATTTGGCCGTCAGCCGTTCGATGGCGCATCGCTGCACGACTCCCGCCGTGTCGTGACAGGGTGCGATGTGACACGGCGACACCGGGCCGGAGAACCCGATGCCCACACATCAGCAGCTCTGTGTGTGCGTGTGTGTGTGTGTGTGTGTGTGTGTGTGTGTGTGTGTGTCCTCACAGCTGGACTGTTGTTGTCGTTGTGTCATGTGTCGTCCCGCAGCGGCGTTGCCGTGTGATAAACTGACAGCCATTAATAATGAGCGAGATGAGGCGTCATGGCTGGTCGACTGCGTGGACACCGGACTCCATGAACCCGTTGAGACACACACACACACACACACACACACACACACACACGCACACTGACACACACGCTTGTCAGGTCAGAACCGCCGGTATGAAGAATGAATCACTTTCTGCATCTGTTGGGCTCCTCATGGTCGGAGCCGTCGGGTCTCGGGTCAAGTTTGTTCTGACCCGTGATCTCGTGTGTGTGTGTGTGTGTGTGTGTGTGTGTGTGTGTGTGTGTGCGGGATCGATCCAAACAAGCGGCGTCACAAAATATCTGTGATTCAACCGCAAAATCAACAACTGCTGTGTTTTGGCAACTGCAAGGGGATTGGGTCCAGGTCCAGCCCACCGCAGGCGCCGCTCTGCTCGGGACGAGGTGTGAGTGTGTGTGTGTGTGTGTGTTTATCTATCACATCCTTCCAGCTTCCCTGAACAGCAAATCCGATCGGGCATCGCTCACTTTTTTTTTTTTCCCCGCGAAAAAAACCCGAAAGGAGAAACGAGCTAAAGACTCAAACTCACAGGAAGTGGTTCGACCTGCGACCCCCTCCCCCCCCAGCTCTTTTTAAAGTGGGACGGTCCGACTGAGACTCGTCACAGGTGCACAAACACTCGGGCCGAAGAAGAAGAAGAAGAAACACCTGCGGGTGTCACAACAACAGGCCGAACAAAACACGACACCGACGTGAAAGTTTTGGGTTTCACTCGCTCTCACACCAGCGACCGCGTCCGTCAGGTGGGCGTCGCCCGTGACCTCACGGCGCGCTGACTCAGGTTCGGGCGACGTGCTCGCACACGCAGGCCGGTTACGTGCGCGGGGGGGGGAGAACCGCATCAGTCGATGAGGTTCCTGCGGACGCGGAGTCGTACGGCGAGGCCCCCGGGGGGGCGTAACGTGTCCCACGGAGTCGAGCGCCACTTGAGGAAGATGCGTGGGCCGCCCGCTGTGTTTGTTTTCTCTGACGTCATGGCAACCGAGGCAACCTTCGCTCTGACGTTCGCCGCGCGAGGGCCGAGACAAACGTACATCCAACGCACACACGTCACATACGTGACCCCTCACCTTGACTCGCGAACAAAAGGCAAAACTTGTTTTCTACGTGAGCTGTGTGAGGACACACCGAGATATATTAAATTATATTAAATTTAATTTAATTTCTGCAATTTTTATTTTTTTATTTTTCTTTAATTTATGGTTCTTTTTCAAAATATAAAAAAGGATTTATTTTTAATTATTTTTTTATTTTATTATTATTTTTTATTTATTTGTTATTATATATATAGTGTGTGTGTGTGGGGGGTGTGTTGAAGAAGGTTTTGCAGGATTTCTGGGATCTGCGGATTTTGTCTTCATCACTGTTGTCCTCATTTTTGTGTGTGTGTGTGTGTGTGTGTGTGGAGTGAAGCAATAAGTGGGTTCATGCCGGGCCTTGTTGGCGCTGAGTGTGCGTGCGTGTGTGTGTGTGTGTGTGTGTGTCCGTTACACACCGGATTGTGCAGAAGGTGAAATCACAGCTGTAGCCGTGACTCATGATTTTCTTCAGCTGCGGCAACAAGTTTCTCCTCAACACAACACAACACGTCTGTCGCAGACGAAATGTCACGCAACCTCTGTGCACCGACAACCTGAAAGGTCAGAGGTCAGAGGTCAGAGGTCGGGCACTTTCATAAAAACAAGAGGCTTCCTGAGTCCCACACGTCGACAGAGCGCGGTCGCTGTGCGTACACACAGACTGTGAGTTTTGTCCTGCAGCTCCCCCTGCTGGACAAACACAAGACACCTCCAACAACAACTGTAACACAACGCAACAACTGTGTGTGTGTGTTTGTGTGTGTGTGTGTGTGTGTGGTGCTCAATCACATAAAATCAGAAACTGATCAATAGCAGGAGAGATGAGTGACAAAGCAGTCTGTCTGTTAAGTGTGTGTGTGATTTTGCCGCAGACGCCCAGTGCGGCCGCACACACACACACACACACACACACACACACACACACATATTACACTGTCAGTCAAGGTTGGTCTGTTTATTCCATTCTGACATTGTTAAGCCAAGATAATGCATGTCACACACACACACACACACACACACACACACACACACACACACACACACACACAACACAGGCGCACACACAAGCTGAGGTGAGGTGTCAGATTTCCTCCTGCAACAATGTCCCATGGTAAACAGATGTGAGCCGACCGGTGTGTGTGTGTGTGTGTGTGTGTGTGACACCGATCACAGATAATCATGGCTACCTAATGACCCCTCCAGAGAGACCACAGCTAATCCACTGCACCTTTGGGACAGACACACACACACACACTGTGGTTCTCCACTTTCAGTCAACTCTCCTGGGGGTGCGTTTGGTTCTGGCCCGGTGGAGGCCTGGGTGGGAGGGGCTGTGCAAGCAGAGTGCCAGTGTGGGTCAAAGTGTGTGTGTGTGTGTGTGTGTGTGTGTGTGTGTGTGTGTGCGTTCACACTGCAGACCTATTTTTAGCTCAGGGGTTTTTGGAAATTGATTTCCAAGGTATTGGGCGTCGGCGCCGGTTCAGGTTGAGTTCAGACTTTGACAAAAAGAAAACACGACGCACAACTGCAACAAAAACACAACAAGATACGTAAAGTAACACGCATGTAATGACAGGGAGGAAAACAGAAGGTGACAGGATGTTTCGTCAGTTTTTGAACCGTGTGCTCTCACTATGGGGGGGGGGACACTTTAACACAAAAAACCCACAACAATGACGACGACAAGAACAACAACAACAAAAGAGTGAACACTTTCGTAATGTGTCGAATGACAAATCCCGCAAAAGCCATTATCACAACACGAGGTGTAATTACACACATTTTTCACTCTGGCTGCAGTTTCAACACTTTCAGCTGCAGTGTGTGTCTGTGTGTGTGTGTGTGTGTGTGTGTGTGTGTGTGTGTGTCTGTGTGTGTGCGATCTGATGAAACAGTGATTACATGGGCGACCCTCAGGGCGGCTGCAGTGATGCAGGACAAGGCTGAGCTGCAGGGGCGGCTTAGTGGCTTTAATAGAGTGTGTGTGTGTGTGTGTGTGTGTGTGTGTGTGTGTGTGTGTGTGTGTGTAACCGCGTATTGAATATTTCAAACGCACATTAACCGGGCCTCATTCAGCACTGCAGCCGATCTACATGACAATCTCCTCCAAATCCAAATACGGTTTATTTTTCTGTGTGTGTGTGTCTGTGTGTATTCACCCCCCCACACACACACACACACACACACACACACACACCGCCCCACCCCCCTCAACTGTACCGGGGAATTAAAAGAAACGAACCGACCCGTTCGCCCGAAGCCGCCATCACTGTGGATCAGCCGCCAGCAGAGAGCAGAGGTGGGCCGCGAGACACCCAACTCCCCACCAGGTGGCAGTAGAGGTCAAAGTTCATAGCCCCCCACACACACACACACACACACACACACACACACACTTGGCAGGGAGCCATGTTTCTATTAGGCAGAAGTTATTCCAGGTTCGTTTGCACCTGATGTTCTGTTAATGAAGACGGAGTTCAGGCTGAAACGGCCGCGGAGAGTGGGGAGGCAAATCTCCTGACGGGGGGGCAGAAAAGATACCAACTTACCCCCCGACACACACACACACACACACACACACACACACACACACAGTAATTAAGCATTTACACAGAAACCACACACACGACGCTAATGAGCTCGACAACCTGTTCTAATCAAAACATCGTCGGGCAAATTAACGTCGCCGGAGGCTCTTCTTCTTCTTCTGTTTGTTTGTTTGTTGTTGTTTTGTTGTTGTTTTGGTTTCACGTGAGTAAATTGAATCTACACAATGCATTAAAAAGTACATTAATTATGCCCTAAGATGCATTTTTATAATCTACGTTGTCATCCACGCTTTTATTTTTAAATTTTATTTCCTGTCAGGTGACAACTTGTCTGGTTTCTGGGGAGATCTGGACAGAACCGAGCGGTGACGGATCACGTCCTGGTGACCCGGCGGACCGTCGGAACTCCAGCGAATGTGGTGAGGACGTAGGGAACGCCGACCAATCGGAACGCGGAGGCTGAACTCGGCCCGTTTGAACGTCCCACATCTGGAATCGAACAAACGGTGTGTTCTGGATCTGACCCAGAGACCTGGCCCCGACCCGGTCTGATCACATTTTGTGTGTGTGTGTGTGTGTGTGAGGTTGTGTTACTGGTAAAAGCCGCACACGTGCCGCCGCCCAACTAACACGGTTCCACCCAGTCTTTGATCCGACCCGGGTACTGATGGACGTCTCTTAAAGGCCTCTATCACCACATTCCTGTGTGTGTGTGTGTGTGTGTGTGTGTGTGTGTGTGTGTGTGTGTAATCACCTGGTCCGCTTCATTCACTTCTCCTTTTTCCCTGAGCAGTGGAAGTTCGGGTTTTTGAGGCCTCGTCCTTTGTAGCCGTTGTAATCTCTAACATCAGGTGGAGCATTGCATTGTGGGATTGTTTGTCTTTCCATTTTTTTTTTTTTTTTTTTATGAGGCACGCTAAGTTGAATTAAATCGGCCATTTACGTCTTTTACCGTTGTGTTTTCCCCCCCAAAACATGACACATCCTCTTTCACCAGATGAATAATCCAGATGAGGCGGCAGCAGAATATAATCTGGTTTCCTGTGCCCCCACCCACCCCACCCCCGCGGTGCGAGGAAGCTGCTCCGCACTGACTCCGCGCTTCATTAGTATAAAGGTTTATGAAAAGGCTTCATTAAAATTGCATCCAGCGTTTCGCCGCCTGTAATGAAAGTTAGTGCGAGTGTCAGAAACCCTCTCACGTTAGACCCGCCGCGCCGCGGGGGGGGGGCTCTTGCATCATGTGGTCTGAGTCCTGGACTCTGCTGCTCGGTGGGGGGGGTGGGGGTGGGGGTGGGATCCCCCCGTACCATCGAAACTGCAAGAGATCTTTGCAGAACACGATCAGGTCTTATTCATTGCATGTGTTCTTCCTCCTTGTGGGAAAAAAATACGGTGGTGCCTACATTACCCACGATGCAACTCCCTCCGCCAACAGCACCGGCTGCAAAAGGAACCGCACAAACCTTCTGTGCAGCTGGAAAAACGTGGACTTTGTGGATCCGGACCACGGGATGTCAGCTCGTCCGCCGATCCCTCATCCGGTAAGCGTGCTTCCGGGACCAAAGGAATCCCGAAACGCGGAATAGTCGCTTTAAGGTCCGGCGAAGATCGCGGACGGTATCTTCCGCACGCTCATTACCTCGGGGGGGGGTTCTGAGTGGTATCAGTTGCTCCAGGTCCATCAGCGCCGGTCCTCGCCTCGCTCGCTCTTTCCTGTCCTAATTGCAGGAATAGTCGTACTGCCGCTGCCCATTAGCATCGTATCCATTAGTCTGCCGCCCCCCCCCCCCAGACCACCACTCCCTGCCTTTACTACACCTCCGAGACACACACACACGTGGATGTACACACAAAGAATAACACACCAGCGAGAAAACGCTTCTTATGGACGCGTCGCCAATCCGGCTCTTATTTTCGCCGCTCGCCTTGGAGGATGGCGGCGGGCTAACGGACCAATCCCGACGTACTTTTACGAGGGGGGTGGGGGGTGGGGGGGGGGGTTGGAAAACGACTTATCCCGCCAACCCTCCAGGAACGTATTAAAAACCTTTCCCTTTACTTAGCAACAGTTTTTTTTACCTTTCCGAAAAACTCCCACATACGTCGTGCAAAAAGGGAAAACTGTGCGAATGCCGAGTGCTGCTCATTTTTTATTTTTGGGGGGTCAGCTTCGTTTTTTTAGCGGCGCTCAAACACCCGGGCCCTCGGCTGGTCTGACGTTTGACGGGAGACGGGAGGGCGAGAAAGGAGACCAACGAGAAGAAGCGACGAGGAGGAGGACGATGATGAGGAGGTTGATCCGGGCGTGGAGAAGGTTTGGGGGTGGGGGGTTTCACGGCATCATTATTTAATAGTCTGAGGAGGCAGATCCACACCCCCCCAATGTGGAGCAGTCAATCAGCAGCTGCCTGTGTGTGGTGGTGGTGGTGGTGTTGTTGGGGGTGTCGGCATGTTTTAAAATTTTCATCCGCTGCTGTGTATCTGTCACTCATTGCTTTGGGGCAACAGAGTGCAGGTGGATTACACAAAGTGTGTGTGTGTGTGTGTGTGTGTGTGTGTGTGTGTGGGTGGGGTGGGGGGGTGGAGGAAAAAAAAGATGAAATATTAAAGTTGCTCTCCTTTGACCGACCTGGCATGCGCAACAAAGAGATCTCAGGGAGGTCAGGCCTTTAAAGGTCAGAGGTCGGAGGCTGGGGGGGGGGCAGGATGAGAGAGTACAGGAGTGGGGGGACTTGCCCCCCCCACGCCGATCTCCATCCGTCCTCCGAGTCCGTCCATCCTCAGCCTGCAGCCTCAGGGCAACAGCGTGTTCGTCGGACTTTTCAGCCGTCAGTTGTCGTGATCATAACAGGTGTCAATCACAGGAGATTAAGGCGGGGGTCACATGGGGGTGGAGGTGGGGGGTGAAGAAGACTACACACACACACACACACACACACACACAGTCCCCTCTGGCATGAAAGAAAGATGACTGCATGAATGATGTATTGTTACCGTTACGCACTATAAACACAAACATGGATGGATGTGCAGGCTTCTGCGGAGAGAAGGAACGAAGAAGAAGGAGAAGAAGAAGAAGACGGTGTCCACACCGTCTTCTTCTTCAGATGTCCCAGCCGAAACCAGCTGAGGGCTGTTTTGTTTTCGTGAAGGAACTCATTCGTCCACTCGAGCGAACCGAAGCGTTGATTTGAAGCGACTGGGGGAAACTCGCAGAACTTTACGGATGACGGGTGGATGGTAAAACAAGTTGGCGTGCGGGCGGAGAAGAAATCTAACAAAGAACAAACTGGGGGGGGGGGCAGATAGAGGCGATCAAGCGGACTCTGCCACCACGCTTTGATACGGTGTTAGAGTCGGTGCCGACATGCCAAGACTTGTCAACGGCATCACGGAATCCGGAGCCAAGCCAGATGATCTCCCAAATCTGATCCGGAACCGGACCCTCTTCTGGACCCGTGGACCAGGGTTCTGCTACTAACTCCTACAGGTAGAGTCGACCATGTAGAGTCAGAGTTCAGTGACACAGATCCAAACAGATCTCCAGATAAAGGTTCTGTTTATTTCGTTCATTTGCATAACGAAACACAACGGTGGGGTTGTCAGGAATTTGTTGGCAAAGGGTTCTGGTCCCAGTGGGAACCCTCTGATGTGTAAATCTGCATCAGGATCCAGATCCAGAACTTGGCAGCTCTGGGAAAATTTTTTCTGCTGTGGCAGAGGCCGTTCCTGGTTCTTGTTTTTTTGTTTGTCCTCAGGTGTGCTGAGGTTTGTTTGCACTGTGCCTGTTTCTGGTTTGCTGCAAACCAAATTTTCAACGGAACCGAGGAGGTCGTGTCGCTAACTGGAAAAACGTGACAGTCCGGGTCGGGTCTGGGTTGAATTGAGCCCCTTCAGCTTAAACAATTAAACACACAGGTTTCGTATTTTTATACCAACTGCCGTGGGAACAACATCGAGGAACGTGCTCACGGGCGTTTGGGCTTTTGTTCCGGCGACCCACAGCTGGCCAGCTTCAACCAGAACCACAAAACAATTCATTGGGTCGACCTCTGAAAAAACAAAAGGAACCAGTGTCAGACAGACGATTCCCGGAGCTCACAGTGACGCCTAGTGGCCGCAGTGACTATGACACGGCTTCAAAGGAGGAGGTCCAACGTAAACCTCGTCACCATGGCGATGAAGTACCTCTACCCGTAAACCGAAAACCACAATATTTTCCTAAAACAATCACCATTTATCAGAGCCGGTTCACCAAATAAAACTCTCTGTTCCTTGTTCTTTACCAAGTCATTAAAAACAGAAACAGACGTTTGCATGAGCCACCACCTGCGTCAATCAAAAACACAAAACAAAAAGAGCCAGGCGAGAGAAGCGATGAGTCATGTTAAAGTGTGTGTCATGTATTTTTTCGGTCATGATGTCAACTGTTAGGGAACCGTGTTCGCTTCGTGTTCGTGTTTTTTATTTTTTCCCGGGAATATAATCCAAACACATAAAAATGTTGAGGTATTCAATATTATCTTTGATAGTTTGCTAATCCAAAATGCCATTATTCAGACACACAAACTGGAAATGTAGTATATAAAAGTATATCTGGTATGACACGCAGTACTTTTTTTGGCACAGAGTGAATCGATCGGCTGCAGAAGTGAAGTGGAGCTTCTGTACATCTTACAGTGTTGGATCGTGTTGTTTTTTTTCCTGTTTGTTTGTTTGTTTTGTTTTGTTTACAGAAGGTACAACAACCCAAAGGTCCGCCTCTTCATGTGCGACCCCCGGGGGCTGTTTCCACCGTCCGCCTGCTGTTCCCCATAAATGGCGAGAGAGCGAGAGACAAAGCGTTAAAGCAGAAGAAAAACAACTTGTTTATCAGGCGACAGTTACAGGACCAGCACCACCCACCTGCTCCGGGAACGCGCCCCCACCCGATTTCAAAACATTAAAAAAAACAACTTTTTTTAACCTATTAACTGTCTCCAATTACGAAAGGTCTCCAAATTACCAGTTATTACTGCGTCTTAATATTTTGTACACCTGTTAGCAGGTGTATGGAAAACACACAGGTGTGAGAAAATGATATTTCAATCTGAAATGAAATTAAATTTTAAAATCTGTAAAAATATATATTTTTTTGGTAATCTCTCTCTCCGTCTCATTCTGGTTTGAAATCAATACAGACTGAAAGATAAAAACCGAATGATGAACTCCAAGCGACAAGCTAAGTGCTGTAAATTGATTGTTTGCCTTGCCGTGCCACAGTGTATGTAAATGTGTGTGTGTGTGTGTGTGTGTGTGTGTGTGTGTGTGTGAGCCCCACGGGGAGTGTGTGCTCTGTGATCCAGGTAATGCAGAGCAGCAGAACAAACGAGAGGCGACCGCTCTCCATCCATCTTCCCCTTGTTCGTCCCGTCCTCTTTTTATTGATCGATGGGGAGCGACGCTGGGTCGGTGTCGTGACAACCCCGGTGACAAGGCTCTGGGGGGGGGCGTCCCACAGCAAGAACAGAAGGAGAGAGGGTGAGAGAGAGAGAGAGATAAATGCTTGTCCTCTGAAGGCAAATTTCGCATGAGATCGATTTATTGGAATGAAACCGCCGCGATCAGTTTGGATAAACTGGAGTTCAAGTTCGCTGACACGTGCAAATCTGCGCCGCCGAGCGCTAACCCGGCTAACGCTACTAAAGCTAGAGAAACAGAACTTCTCGACCCGTTGGCGGTCGCTATTTTAGCCGATTTGAATGGCGAATGTCGCCGCGTCCCTTTTTGGTTTTCCTTTTCGGGTAATAATGATTTGTTACCGACACGTTGTCGAAGGAGATGATGGAAACCAGATGATAATCTGCATCTTTAATTGCTTTCTTGTTTGTTGTTTTTCTTTCTTGTGGGGGTGGGGGGGTGGGGTCCGATTGGATTCAAACTACCAACCCCATTATTCATCTCCGTCTGCACGACACCTCAGAGGTTTGAGTCGGGAATCACTGCAGACGTTTCCCGTTCGCGCGGTCGATTAGCGGTCGCATGCAATCTGCAGCCGACCTCTTAGCGCCGGGCGCCCTTTATCGGCATTCCCCTCAAAAGCAGCATGGGATTATGGGGGCTGACATTCGGAGCGGTCGGCTATTACGCCGATAATTAGTAACACTGCGCTGATTCAAATGATCCGTCATGGCGCTGCCTCGCAAGACGGAGCTGGCGATTTATCATCGTGTGCGGCGCCGGCCGAAAAACACGGTGCTTAAACGGTGGGTGAGATGAGAAGTGTGTGTGTGTGTGTGTGTGTGTGTGTGTGTGTGTGTGTGTGTGTTAAAGACACCTGGTCAACAATGGGGACAAGAACAAACACGAACGTCAAACAAAAAATGGCCAACAACTAAAACTTGACAGAGGACAAAGGAAGATTCTTTAAAACTGTGGCTGTAACCACACCCCTCTGTGATGTCACAGTGCACCGGGGTACACCCCCACATCACGGGGGCAAAATTTAACCCATTGGGTTTCGGCAAAAACAAGATTTCAGTGGACGTTAATGCGTTCTTTAAGGTTCTTCAAACGTTATACTGTTTTCTCACTCTTAAATTAGTTGTTTTTAAATATTCCAACACGCAAAAACGACTAAAATATGAAAGTAAAATTATCAATAAGTATCAAAGTAAATTTTAAATTTGGAATCTTTTTAAAGGTAATAATTGATTAATTACAGTATTTCAGACGACGCACAGCAAAGAGAGATTTGCTTCTATAGGATCCGTTTATGTCAATGTGCTGCTGTGGGAACAAAAATAAGAGTTAATCATTGAGCGTCGCAAACACACGACCTGGGACGGGCTCCGCCTCAGCCGGGCGCCGCCGGACACCCGGGCGGGGGGGCGTCGCGTCAATAACACGATGGCGGCGGCCGGGAGGTTTGTCCGAGAGCGGCGGGACGGAGACAGATGTGGCTGCTGCCTGCTATAGATCCACGCTGCATTATCTGCCAGGCCTCAGGCCAAACGACAGCCACTCAGGGCACAATGGGAAACGCACACACACACACACACACACACACACACACAAAAGGACAAACACTTATTTTGCAAGTAACTATTGATTAATGGGGTTAAAATATTACAGGTACAGTATTAAGTTCATAAAAAGGGGATCCGGAAAATTACGTTATTCAAAACGCAGTAATAAGCATCTGGACTCACACACACACACACACACACGTACAGAAAGAAGCCAACACCTTTTTAAATCTCCCGGCAGTTGCCTGGTCATCCGATACACAAACACACACACACCTGAATTGACTCACACACACACACACACACTCATTAGAAACAAAAGTCTCGTCTGCAGCGCCACGCGCCGCACAAAGCCGTTTGAACACAATGACAGACGGGGGAAGAAAGGATCTCACTTCTTCCAGCAGCTCGCCCACGCAACGCAAGAACAACCTTTTGTTGAAATTCAAAGAGACGAAGCGATTTGATGGAAGATGACGGGTTAACGGAAAAAAAAAACGTGTTACACGTGAACACCTGAACCTGAATGGGATCGCTCCCGGCGTTTCGGGGGGGGGGGGTTACGAACTGTTAACGGCTGCTCAGATTAATATGCGTGTTTTGACGAATACGCTGCAACAACAAACTGTTACCACGTAAGCTTGTCATTTGGTGACACACCTCCACAACTTCTAAAACTAAATCAAACGCATGAAGAAATCCTTTGTGTGCGTTCACTGCAGGCTGCAAACTTTACATATAGATCTAAAGATGGAGACAAACATCTTCACACGTCATTAAAAGATAAGAGCACGTTTTGCAGGTATGTCGTGCAAATACACAGTATATAAACATTTAGTTGGTGTAGTCTGACTGTGCACTGCCTGTAGGTGTGTGTGTGTGTGTGTGTGTGTGTGTGTGTGTGTGTGTGTGCAGTGAACCCCGCTCTAAGAGGTCCAGACATGGACGGGTGGTACCATGGCCGACCCCCCAGTGCTGGACACTTGTAGAGCAGCGCGCTGGCCTGCAGGTCCTATTGTTCTGCTCCCATCAGCCCCATTGGGGACCGGGCTGTGGTAGGGGGTGGGATGGGGGGGTTCAAAGGTCAGTATGGTCTTTGAAAAGGGCAGACCTTGTTTTCCAGATGACCCCCAATTAAATACTCCCCCCCCCCAAACACACATTCCCCCAGCTGACCCGACAAGATGAAATGTGTTATTACTGGTGAATTTATACGCAGACGATGTTCCTGTTTACTTCTGTACACAGTGAACACAGCAGTCGTAACTCTTTAAAAAGCAGCACTTCACACACGCACGCACGCACGCACGCACACACACACACACACACACACACACACACACACACACACACACCATCATGTGTTGTGCCTGGAGGAAGAAGTGAGGAGAGGGGCCGGAAATGGAGGAGAAGAGATATATACGACAGTATCTATAAAACAACACTCAGTCATCACCCCCCCCACCACCACCACCATCACTCAACCCCCATTTCATCCCCTCGGGGGGGGGGGTTCAGAGCCCCCCCCGGTCTGCTTTCTTTCCCTTAATCCTCCCTCTGATCTCTGAGCTTCACCATCATGTTGCTGTTTAATCCTCCCTGAGTCCTGACGACAATCAGCCAATGAAGGCGCTGGAATTTCACTCATCTCACTTATGTATTAGGAACTAAACTAACTATTATTAACTAATATCAATTAATAATATTAATATTAGTCTATGTGTCCTGGCCTGTCCTGGTTCAAGCTGACCAATCAGAAGACCGGACGTGTTTGTCGTGAGCAACGCGGCAAAGGTCGGCGTTCGTTTGGCCCGTGGAAGGAGCCTGTTGAACGTGAGAATGTGTAATGAATGAGAGGCATTCATTATAGATCGCACACATCATTTATTCATCTGTCTGTGTGTGTGTGTGTGTGTTTAAACACATTCTTTCACATCTGTAAACGTGCTGCATCACCGGACGGTCACCTGCTGTTAGGTATATGCAGCGTTGGCGTGTTTGCGCGGGAACTAGATAACCTGTTGCAGGTAAATCACGGTTCGCGTTGTTGTTTTTTTCCCCGAGATGACAATTTTTAAGAGCAGTTTCCTCAAACGGCGAGTATCCCCGGTATCGGCGAAACACGCCGCTAATGCAACCGCGGCGTCCGTCGGATCCCTGAAGGAGAGTACCGTCAGGTGCAGGAGGAGGTCTGTAACTTTCTGTGCGCTCCTTTTCCTGCCATTTTTCTCCCCGCTCGTCTTAATGGCCCCTAAAACGCTGATACCAGCGAAACGCATTAATGCTCCTGTGAGTGAGACAGCTTGATGAGCGCTGAGTGCCGTTGATCTATGGATCAAATCTCGAGGAGTCTCTCGCCAGGACGGCGGGCGGGCTGGTAATTTGTCGTGTTTTGACATGTCCAGATATTGACGCGGTGCATTATGCCCGTGCACTTCATTTCAGCTGAGCACACCGGGGAATAGGAGTAGACAAAACAACAAAAAAAATTGTTTTGGTCCACAGCATTAGCACGTTAGCATGCTAATATATGCTAATAACACCTGGTCTGAGCCTGTGTCCACTGAGGTGCAGGTTAGTTCCCCCTTTAGGACGAAGGTCGTCCTCATGATCCAGACGTACGGCGACCGCGATACAGAACCGGCAGTCTGACTTGTTGAACCCGTTGAACCCGGCGAATGGAGCGGTTCGGGACAAGAGACCGGCGGCGACTTAGAGCTCAGCGAGGCGGACGACTAAACGCTGAGTGACGGGAGCCGACGAGCGCCGAGAGCGGATGTTATGCTCTTGAAGTGAAGTCGGGGGCTCTGAGACGGGACGGTAATTTGCTGCGTTTTGACATGACAGATATCGATAGAAGGTGCATTACGCTCCAGATACACATGAGAGTTAAATCGACAGAAAATTGACGGTGAACAAGAAGGTTTGAGAAACTCAGAGTAATTCATTTGAATCCCTGTTTTTTCCTGAAATGAAAAAGGTTGGAAGTTCTCCCGGGACATTTTGTACATATTTTTATGAAAAGGAAGGTCAATTATTCTCAGGACGACAGAGAGTCACGTGTTTGGTTGCGCACTGTTGTGGCTGTTTGTCAGGATTGTTTTTCCTGGACGTCGCATTTTTTTTTCCTCCCATGAATTCCCCCTCGCTTCATCGTCTTCCTCGGATCTTTAATTTAAGGCCAACGCGGGGGTTCTGGCTTCGGAACCACAGCCCGGCGTGGGGTTCGCCATTCAGGCACGGCAGCTGCCGGTGACAACAACTAGTAACAGGAGAGCGTTCGAGGGCCGACCCTCCGGCTCATGTGCCATATGTTCTCCCGTGGCTCCAGGTAAAGCTTAACCGGAGCGGCTTCTTATTTCCAACTCGCCGTTTTCCTGTGTTGGGGGCGGGGGGGTCCAAATGTGGAGAAACGTCCCGCACCTAGACAACAAATGAAAGGATGCTGAATTTGTAATTTTGGCCTTTCATAGATGAAATTGTCTATATCATGATTATTACCCCCCGCAGAGGAGGTTGTACTAAAATATCCCAAACTGATCCAGAACCGGATTGAGTCAGGTCCAATATGTTTTGTAATTACCGACAAACCATAGATGACAAAGATCCGATTGCGCGAATTGACAAGTTTTGGAGAGTTACGCAAAACAGAAAAACGTGAAGTGCAACGTAATCCCTCACAGCAAGACGGTGACAGAGGCAGTAAAGCTGTCACGCAAGCGATCAATACCTTCCTCTGTTCAATGATGAGCCTTCCATTATCGCCATAACGGTCCTCATCACCATAACAACCCATCAGCATCCTCCTGCGATCAATGCGACTCCTTCCACGGAGCTTCCCCTCAACGCCGCTGTCCATTCAATTAATAATTCAGACATTTGATTGGCAGATGAGGATCAATTAACCAATTAAAGGGTCTTGCGTGGCGTTCGGCTCGAGTCCCGTTCCTCCGTGGAAACCAGCAGAGGCCCGGGCGGCTCTTTTGACGGACGTGCCGTCTCACTGTCCGTCACGGCTGTCACCTCAGGGCACAAGCCGACCGGTCCGGCTGATCAGAACTCCACCAGCCCACCCGCCATTTCGCATTCACTGTAATTGTGAGGTGGACACTGCCCCCACCCCCCCACCACCACCCCCCCAGGGTTGTGAGCAAACAACTCCCAGTTTCTTCTCACCCTCCTTTGTTCGAGCACCGCTCAACACGCTCTTCTGTTGTTGTTTTTTTGTGACAACTCCGGCGGCAGCGGTCAACAAATACTACGAAGTACAAAATACCCAGGTGGAGTGGTCCTCCGCCCAAAGTTCTACTTCAGAGGTCAGAAGTGTGGCGAAGTTCTCCTCCATCAGTGCTTCGTTAGGAAGGTGCTAATGACGCGAGGAGGAACCTGGCGATGATCAGACGGTGAGTATGAAAGGTTCTGCTAAGGAGATCTTTTTACTGGAACCACCAGGATCAGTGGGATCAGTGGGTTCCCTCAAACTGAATCCACGTGAATCTTTAACGCCCCAGATAACTTTCTGACAACTTGCCCCCCCCCCCATGACTCAACCTGTGTTAGCATGCTAAGGGCTGGGCAGCCTGTTAGCGACATTGTAAGAACTATCGCTGCACTTGGTCGACATACATCCGACTGAGCTTCTGGTCATGGCGATATTTTGCAAAGACGTGAAGAAAGTTTCCGATTCAACCCCCCCACCACCACCACCACCCTCTACCGTCCTCCACCCCCCGCACCATCTACCTTGCAGTGGATGTCATTAAATATTCACGGCTCCATTCTGGGCTAATTGTCCTCAACGTAGCAGAGAGCAGTGGAATGAAATTAACCCATTAGCCGAGAGCCGCTTTCATCGGAGCACCAGGAAGTGTGTGCGTTTGTTTGTGTGTTTGTTTGTGTGTGTGTGTGGCGCTCGTGCGCCCAACATACAGTAAAACATGCTAAACAGATGCATCGCATGCAGCGTCATCCTTCGTGCGTTTGCTTGTTTGTTTATTTCTTCTGTTATGTGATTCACATAAAATAAAATTAACTAATATGCCTTTAACTATGCGCAACAACCTCTAATCTATAATCTCTAATCCAGTAATTAATGCTTTGCAAAGGGAAGGTGATGTGGAACTCCGGTAAAATGTGCTTGGTAATAAAAACTTAACTGTGATTTGCTTCAGAAATTTTATATCATTTAATGTAAATGTTATAAATTAAGGATATAAATTAGTTTCTGTTCAGCATTTGGATTTTTTAAAACAAAGATCTGTTTCCTCATCTCCTTCCCTCCTTCCTCCTTCCTCATTCTTTGAGATTCTCACTTTGCTTATTCCTCTTAAAAATGTTGAGTTTCCTTCCTTCCTTCCTTCCTTCCTTTTTTCTTTCCTTCCTCCTCGGTCACCGTGAGCGCCTCTCGCGGCTCGGGTCAATACTGATCTATTGAATGTATTGACAGGGTAAAGTGGTCCTACTTAACAGCGCCACAGCGTCCCCGCTCTCATGATGGTCTCCAGAGGACGAGCGAGGACGAGCGAGGACGGGGTTGGGGGGTTATGACTATGATTCATTCAGGCCGAATTAAAAGCAATGCCATATGATGACAAAACAAGGCAGTGATGTCAGTTATAACAAAATAAATTTAAATCCAAATTACAAACATTTATAAAATGTGATTTAAACAGATTTCGTACACGAGGAAAATCTCTGCAGTTTTAAATTTTAAATGAAAAAAAGAGCAGAAGCGAAACAAAGGGCAGGATTGGCGGCTCGAAGATGAAGATGAAGATGAACTTCCCCTGCCTCTGGGACCGAGCCGCTACCTGTCGGCTAATTAAGACGCCGCCTCATTTGTGCCTCATTAGCGCTAATTTCTCTTCCCCTCCCTCCTTTGTTTGTTTCTCTCTTCCCCTCTCGTTCTCAAAAAAAAAAAAAAAAAAATCCACCTCCTCCATTTGTTTGTTTTCCGTGTTCCACTGTATCCGTTGCGGTTGGAGAAATTAAATTTGATAAACGAGTCGATCTTTAAATATTAATTATGTATTAATTACATTCGCACAGGCAAAACAAACCTCGCTTAATGATTTATGAGGATCGGTCCCACTTTACTCCAGATTTCATTGTCCAATGAGAGTCGGGAGAGAGGAGGGAAATGGAAGCGCCGGCAAATTAAAACAATGAGGCTGAACGTGATCAGAGAGAGACTGCGTGTGCGTCTGTGTTTGTTTGTGGGTCTGCGTGTGTCTGCGTGTGTGTGTGTGCTTTCAGGCGACAGAGGATCTTTGAAAATCGAGACGAGCGTTTGAAAGGGAAAACGTCGGACACGAAGGACGTGAGGGAAGGAAAGAAGGAGACGAGGATGACGAGGTTAAACTCGTCGCCAACTTCTCGACCCGTTCGACCTTTGACCCCCTCGGCCCCCGTCGTCTTCGGTTACATCCCACGTGACGCCCGTCTGACCTTCAGCTCGCCGGGTTCTCTCCTTTCTGAGATCTACTCTGTTGTATTCCGCTAATTTACACACAAAATATTGCAGTATTTCAGTATCTGGAAGAGTACTACAGTTTGTATATTTATCTTTTGTGCTCAGAGGAACTTTACTTTAGTGTTGTTAATGCCTCCAACCAGCGTTTATGAATGTTGCCATGACGATGTAGGTCCGGTACGCCGAACAGACAGGACGAGCATTCGAATGTAGTATTAGTACATAATAGTATAAGTATAATATATACACATTGTACTGTGGTCGTTTACTATGGAGTGACTTGACGTGGCTAATCAGAGTACAGAGAAGTCTGCGGGTTTTAAAGTACAAATACTTCCAAATATTGTGTACGCCCACCCACACACACACACACACACACACACACACACTGATACTTGTGAGCTGATGCTCATTTGCTGACTCACGTACACACACACACACACACCTCTCTCTTACTCACACTTATCACCTGTTCCCCTGATAGTTGTCTGTCTCTTGGGCAACCACACACACACACACACACACACACACACACACACACTGAGCCTCCCAAATCTAATAAATATTTCAGAGGCGGAAAGTTTAGTAAACAAAGGTGTGTGTGTGTGTGTGTGTGTGTGTGTGTGTGTCTGTGTGCGAGTGCGTGTTGTGTATCGCTCGTTCTGAGGGATGCTGAGGCGAGGTGTCATATTTGCCCTCTACCCCGCTCCGTTCACCTCCTCTCTCCGAAATTCGACCTGTGTGTTGTTGTTGTTGTTGTTGTTTCCGTTTTTGACCAAACAAACACTGACCACTGCTGCGTCCTGTGTCGAGAAGGAGGAGGAGGAGGAGGAAGGAGGGAGGAAGCGAGGAAGTGAGGAAGGGAGTAAGGAGGAGACCTGACCCACACACCACAGCCCGCAGGATCAGGAACACACACATACATTATTAGTGCGTGTGTGCGTGTCGGGTGACGTAGTTTACAGCGCGAAAGAGTTCGGACAGTGTGACAACCTTATCCTTGTAGCCATGACAACGGACCGATTTAAACACTTCTAAATAAAGTTACCAATATTTGTACTGTATTTGTATCGTGTTCATGTTTATGTATATCCTGTTGTGTTTGTGCACATCACTCCAAACATTCTCCTTGTGTGTGTCTGTGTGTGTCAGTGTTTGTGCGACGCGAGAAACCCACGGCGAGTAAATAAAACATTAAAGTAAAATTTGGAAAGCGGGAAAAAAATTTGAAGTGCTTAATACTTAATACACACACACACACACACACACACTTTACAGTACGTCCCGCCGTATCAATATGTAATGAGGACTAACTGCCAGTCGGCTAATCCGGTTTCACTTCCTCTGTCGTGAAGATGAGGAAGAGAGACGACTAAAAAAAATAAATAATAAATAATAATAATAATAAGTTTTATTTTAAAAACATGCGTTTTTGTTTGTGAATAAAATGACATCATCAGTGTAATGTGTGTCACAATTTGTCAAACACCCACACTCAAAAGACTGACAAAAACAAATTTAAAAAAAAGCACAATTATGAAAGCGGGGGTGGTGGTGTGGTTACGTGGCTTGGTGTGTGTGTGTGTGTGTGTGTGTGTGTGTGTGTGTGTCGGGGGTCAGCTAAGTGGGTAGGTGACAGCAGTGAGAGCAGGAATTGTGAAACTGTAGCCGACCCTGACAGGGGCCCACACAGAGAGAGGGAGGGTGGGATTGTGGGGTGGTGGTGGTGGTGGGGGGGGTTGTTGGTGAGGTTTAGGGTGGAGACCGGGGGGGTGGGGGTGTGGGGAGGGGGTATGAGACTTGAGAAAAGCCTGGAGGTAAACGCTGAGAGGGAGGGTGAAGGCTGAAAAAGGCCAACGCTTAAAAAAAAAGAAGCATCCCGATTGGATGTTCTCACGCATCCTCAGCAGAAATGTAATCAATACTTGATTATTAATAAGTTATTATTATTATCAACAACGTCACGGCTCCGATAATAAACACGCCGGTCGCTCTGTAGACTAAACACGTTGAGGGGTTCGTGACATCGAGAACGCCGCCTCACTTCCTCCTGCCGTACGTGGACGACAGCTTGAGTACTTTTCTACGCCGATGACGCCAAACAAGAAACGGTGATCACATCCCATCATTCGTTTTGAACGCTGAATTGACAAATCAATAACTGATTGATGAGTTACACATTAATAAATAACAGTAACATCTGGTTGCAGGACTGATGTGTAGGAATCCCCTCACGAATATGAAGTAGCAGTAAACGCAAGTAATATTAATACACGCTGCTAAAAGTAGTGGCGAGCACCTCACAGGAAATACAACAACAAAATATGTTGTTTGTCGTTGTAATGACATAATGACACCCTCGTGATGGACGTCTCCATAGGTGGGACAGTGTCGTCATCTTCTGGTTAAGACATTATAAAAGTTTTACCTGGGGAGTTGACAACACCCCCCCCCCCAAAAAAAATAGCAATAATAAAAAAAACGAGGTCATATGGACATGAAGAATATACACTATGGTTAATGTACTGCAGGAGTTGTGGGGAGGGCTGAAAGTGGTGGTGGTGCTGGGCGGGGGGGTAAGACAGTGCAGTAGTAGTAGCGGTGGTGGTGGTGGTGGTGGTGGTGGTGGTGGAGGTTGTTAGGGGTTGGGTAGGGGTGGGCCGCTGCACCCGAGGATAATGGGAGCAATGGGAGCAGCCCAGGCAGCATATGGCCAGGCTGGGCTGCCTGCTGGTGCACCAGCTGTGGAACTGGTGGCCGAGATCACACAGCCACTAAAGACCCCCCCACCACCACCACCACCACCACCCCCACCACCCCCTCTCACACACACACACACACACACACACACACACACACACACACACACCTCCCTCTCTAATTCCCTCTCATGAGTTCACTTTATTAGTGTGAATGGGACGGTGTCGAGAAACAGAAATAAGTGAAAATAAATTGTTTGTGTACATTTTTTTTGGGGTGGGGGGGGCTCAAGTGGGGCATGGAAAGCCTTCGTTTGATTGGTCGAATTCTCAGGTGCGTCACACACATCAACTTAGTCAGTAGGCGTTACATTATATATATATATATATATATCATACAACACTGTAAGAGACTTTGCAAAGCTACGCTGTAGCAGTTGCAGTACTTATACTGCAGAAAGTACTTCAACTTGTCCCGTCAGGAGCATTCACATTTATACAACAGTTGTGTATCACTCCTGGGGGGACACCTTCACTGCACATACGCAGTATTAAACAAATAAACCAAATTAAATTATATGAATTATATCAGTACAACATGATGAACCCCAGCCCCCCCCATGCCTGCCCCGCCCCCCCCCACCCAGACTGCTCCCTGGGCTAACTTTATTTAAATGACAGCTCTTAACAGGCCGATAACCCCCCCCCCCCCACCACCACCACCACCACCACCTCCACTCTCTCTCTCTCGCATGCCCCCAGGCAGCTCCTAATGCGGGGGGACAGGAGGTTGATGGGAGAGAGAGTGTGTGTGTGTGTGTGTGTGTGTGTGTGTGTGTGTGTGTGTGTGTGTGTGTGTTGGGGGGGGCGTTGGAAAAAGTCTGGTGTGTGTGCGTCATTTAGCATAAAAGCATCTCCCTTTCTTCTTCTGTTTTTTTTGGGGGGGATGCATCTTCTTTTTCTTTCATCTCTCCTCCTCCTCCTCCTCCTCCTCCTCTCGTGCTCCCCCCCAACATCCTCGCCTCCCTTCACCTCCTTATCCTCCCCATCTATCCTTCCATCATCTCCTCTCTTTCTCCTGTTTTTCCTGTTCTCCTCCTGCTCCCACTCCTTCTCCATCTCCTCCCACTTTCTCCACACTTCTCGCCGCCTCCCCCCCCCTCCACCTCCTCACCACACCTCCTCCTCCTCCCCCCCCACTTCCTCTCTGTGTGTGTCTTTATGTCTCTTCGAGGAGCGATCACAGCTCATGGTAAAGACGATGTAATATGTAATATGGATGAGGTCGCCTCAAAGGCATCAAACGGAGAGAAAGCCGAGGGACCGACTTCACATGCAGAAAAATGCTTAGAGACGACCCCCACCCACACCCCCACCCCCAGCACCACCCTCAACAGAGCACCCCCCCCCCACCCACCCCCAAAGTCCCGGTCCCATCTCTTTCTTCACATCAGGTCCTCTGTGTGCGGTTAGTACGCGTTTGTTTCTCTTTGAAAGGCTTTTTTTCGTGGCGAGGGCGTGACGCACGCTCCGCTCCATCGGGCGGCGAGCGACGGCGAAATCGCCATCTCGACCAAAAAAAACCTCGGTACGCTACGTACCTCAACGCCGCGCTTCAAGCGAGCGCACAAATCAGCACGAGTGCTTTGCAAACGCACTGAAGCAACAGCAAAAAAACTAAATGAAGAGGAAGAGAACGAAAAAAGAAGAAAATTAAAAAGCGTAAGATGTTTAAAATCGATGCGTACCGCAAACACATATCGCACAAAAAAGTGGTGAGAAACAACACAAAACAACGTGGATTCCTGAACATCCGACAAACGACGTTAACTTTAAATATTTATGTTCCCTCTCGGCTGTCATTGTTGCAGGCGTGGGAATTAATAAAGACACGTCTGTCATGATGTCATACCGTAAGCGTGTGCAAAGCGCCCAAAGGGGAAAGTGTATATTTAGCGTGAATTAATGCTGGTGATGCTGGATCCTCTTGGCGTCCCGGCGGTGCGCGTGGATCTGAACCACGAGTTAGCAATAAATAAATAAATAAATAAATAAAAATAAAAATCACAGGAAACGAGCGTAGACGAGACGTTTACCGTCCGGGGCGCGCGCAGTATTACGACGACGCCGGCGCCTTAAACGGTTTGTGCATCTGTTGATCTCCGCCAGACCTCGTAAATAAAAAATCGCTCTTGTACAACTTAAATTAAGGTCAAGTTAAAAACATAAAAAATGCATTCTCCCCCGCCCTCGGTGGGAGGACTCTCGGGGTGGCCCGCCAAGGTGTACTCTGGAAGGCGGAGGAATTATTTATGACGACGTTGCACTTCAAGCGGTCGGCCAATCAATAACGTGTGGCCTTAATCACCCTGACAAAGTTGTATAATAAAAAAAAAAACACACCCAACCCCTCCACACGCAAGACACACAAAGAGCGGCAACATCTTCGGCGCGCACTGAGCGCCGGGATGAGGATGAGGAGGAGCGACAGAACCGAGGCGACGACGAAGTAAACTAACGAAAAACAGAAATCGGCCGTTTGAATAATTGAAAAATAGGTGAGCGTTTAATAATTCACTGGTACAAACGAGGGGATCGAGAGTGTGTCCATGGTTGACCCACTGGATGGGACGCACGCACACGCACACACACACACACACACACACACACACACACACTCATCCAAACCATAAACTAAACCAAACTCCAACCTGAACCTTAAAACCAAAGTCTAAATCCACCAACGGGCCTTTTCAGCTGTGAGGACCCACCAGGCTAGCAGTTTCCCTCCGTTTCCAGTCTTTACGCTAAGCTAAGCTAATCGCCTCCAGACAGTGGTCTCAAACGTCACGTATTGACCTTTTTTTTTTTTAAATTCAGGCCAAAACAACGGGATGAAGTTATGCAGAAGAAGCCAACCCATCAGCGCCGCTGGTGTAGTGGTATCATGCAAGATTCCCATTCTTGCGACCCGGGTTCGATTCCCGGGCGGCGCACGCTCTCATTTAAATCCAGAGTATCTTATGTGTTGCAATGAGCGTACAGCGCGGTAACACACTCAATTTGTCCGGCTCTGTTAACACCTCACGACGTCACGCAAACTCATTAACAGAAACTTTCTCTTTCTACTTTTCAATCTATTAGAATGTGCAAATTGTTGTATGGACAAAGTTAGCATGGACTACACACACACACACACACACACACACACACACTGCCATTATCTCTGCTGAGACACAATGTTGACACAAAGGTGATGTGCAGTTCAGAATACTGTGGAAAACAGATGAGGAACCAAAACACAAAACAAACACACAACAACTGTCACTGCATCAGGCTCATTTGCTGCTGCTGCTGCTGTGTGTGTGTGTGTGTGTGTGTGTGTGTGTTATGAGGAGTTGCACTGTTTGATGTACAGGTGGTCTATAGGAAACACACACACACCCATGGGAATCCACCCCTCCCATCTCCCATCTTTTTTTTTTTTTTTTTACTTCCTCCACTCCCTTCTTTCTTTTATTGCCTCCATCTCACTCCCTCTTCTTTTATATCCATTTCTTCCCTCCTCTCTCTCTCTCACACACACACACACACACACACATATACAGGATGCGAGCGCTGCGCCGGCGGTTGCCAGGCAGTTGCCGCGGAAACATTCTGCATTATTGATGGGGCGCGCTCATCGCGTCCCAGCAAGCAGCAACCAAACTGTCCCAGCAGGGCCGAGCGAGAGAGAGAGAGAGAGAGAGAGAGAGAGAGAAATATCAACTTAAAAAAAAATTTAAAAATGAAATATTAAGTTTGTGCAAAGCTTCAGGAATCAGTTGACCAAGATGTCTTAAGTAGTTTTGCGGTGTGATCCGCCATTTTTTTTTTTTTTTTTTTTGCTCCCTGCAGACGTCCTCTCCATTTTAAAGGAATCACAGCTCGTCCTGAATTAATGACTAATTAACAGAATAACATTAATAAGTTGCTTTGCTAAAAAACAAACAAATAAAATAAAGAGAAAAAAATCAATCCATGAGATGCCTTCGATAAAGGCGTATTACGTAAAACAGGATGCTGATTTTGTAAAGTCCGAGTTGAGGTGCACCCGGACCTCAGCGGGGTCGCCCCGGGGTAGGGGCACAAAAAAAACAAACCGGCAGCCTAATCTCTAATCTCTAATCTGTGATAACCTTTCAAACTCATATCAAAGAAGTGAAGGGCACTAAATGAACAACGGAAAACTCTTTTATTTTCACGTCAGCAGAACCGGATCGGTCCGAGTCCTCTGGGAGGATTTACCCAGGATCCTCCTTCCTGTCCCACCAGCCGGACAGTCAGCCGGGGCAGCGGCATCACTCACCTGTTGTGCCCCGGGGCGATGCCTCCCCCTCCCTCCCTCCCTCCCCCCCTGGGGTCCCCATGATGCAGCTGTCATCCCAGCCACTACACCTCTCTCTCTCTCTCTCTCTCTCTCTCTCTCTTTATCCGTCTTTGTCGCACCACCTTTGCATCCACCCTCTGAATGAGGCCTATTGTGCAGCATCCACGCCGTCCTCCGTGACCCGCGAGTCCAGCGCCGCGGTCCGTTCGCCCACCGTGGGGAAAATTATCCTTCTTCCTCGCCTCCCCCCGGGTGAGCGCTCCCTTCTTCTTTTATTGTCCGTCTCCCCCCTGCAGCCATTAAGGAGGATTTTTTTTTTTAAAAAAACAACAAGTGCCACATCCTTAATTTTCCAAAAACATCCGGTCTTGGCCCAAAGTATGGAAACTGCATCCCACAACAAATCCCAGTTACTTCTTGTTTGTAGTCCGTTGGTAAAATTGGGTGAGGTGGAAAAACAACAACAAACAAACAAACAAACAGAGAAAAACAAAGAGAGAGCAAATAAAAAAATAAAGACGAGGGCACGTCCACAGCTGGCGGGCCAGACCGCGTTAAGGCCTCGGGGCTCCGGCGGACGCTGCGTCTCGGAAGAAGAAGAAGAAGAAGAAGAAGAAGAAGAAGAAGAAGAAAACCCACGAGAAAGAATAATGAAAAGAAAGAGAGAAAGAACGAGAGGAGAAAAAAAAAGGGGAGCGAGCCGAGCCGGTGCCTCTGCTTTCAAACGGGAGCCGGAGTGAGGAGGAGAGCAACGAGGCTGGAAGTTTATATGTGTTCTCTCCCCTGAACCAGGGGACCGGCTGAATAAATAATACAATAGATATTGCTGTGATGAGGTCTCGGCGCGCCATTCATAATTATTTCATTGTAGCTGTAATGAGAGCGCCGGTCCTCCCGCCCCCCCCCCCTCCCCCTCCTGCAGGTAAGGCCTCCGCAGGAACGCCGGGGCCCGGAGGCGAACTCCATTCACTTACTTTACACGACTCGAAACGAGTCGGACCGTCGGTGGTCGTCTTTTTTTTTTTTTTTTTTTAACGCCCCAGGTCACTTTCGTGGCGATGAAGCGTCGACGAAGCGAAACTCGTTAGCGGAGTTGAACGGAAGGTACAACGATGAGCGAGCGACAACGGTCGAGACTCGTTTATCGATTAAAAAAAAGAAAAATAAGAGTTTAGTTAAATTTCATCAACTTTACAGAAATTAGTTTCTCTCTCTCTCTCTCTCTGAGTTTTTGGACTTATTTTTCAGAATTTATCAAAATTATGACGGCAAAATTTTTCAGGGTTTGGGAAAAAATAAATGTACGTCAACTCACAATACACTTAGTCGAGACACACACACACAGAGCACGCTTAGACACATGGTGAAACACAAAAACACTCCCAGTCGTGACTCCTGTCCCTCGGGACCACTGCCTCAAAGCTTCTGGGTCCCCCAGAGCTACATACACTTTCCCACTAACCCCCCCCCATACACACACACACACACACACACACATACACACACACACACACACACACACACAGACCACCTCATGCCGTCTCTCGCGTCTCCACGTCCTGAGGTCTGCCGAGCGAGCACCTTCCTTCCTCTAATCCTGTTAGTGGGAAACGGGGGAGTCAGGGGGGAAGTGGGGCAAGAGTGTGTGTGTGTGTGTGTGTGTGTGTGTGTGTGTGTGTGTGTGAGAAGAGAAGATCTTTTTTTTGGGGGGGGGGATGTATATGGGACACAAAGACCCCCGCCGTCCCGCACCAGCTGGAGCCCCGTGGTATACGTGAGATGTGAATACCCCCTCTGACAACACGCACATACAGTACAGTCATTCATTCACTTGTTCAGTCAGTCATTCAGTCATTCACTTGTTTATTCAGCCAGTCAGTCAGCCAGTCAGCCAGTCAGTCAGTCAGTCAGCCATATGTGGGTCTGTGTTGCTAAGTGAGCAGGACACAAACACTGGGACAAATACCAGAACCAGAAGACGAGGAAACTCTGTTACGCGTTTCTTTCCTCCTCACGCTGCCCAAACGAAGTGGGCGTGGCCAGGTGTAAAGAGGTGCATTGTGGGAAATGTAGGACGGTGCCTGTGCGGTGGCTGGACGCCTCGCTGCCTTGTCATTCACCCACTTCAAGGTTATTCTCTCGTCTCCTGCGTCTGGGAGCGTCTTCAAATAACTTCCCAAACACCAGAGACGTAAATGGGGGAAAAAAAAATACAGATTAATCTTAATTTACATACACACGCTCATCTAATCCCTGTTATTTCACCCCCCCCCTTGTCCCAGCGACACGTTCGTGCATCATTTTGTTTGTTTACTTGTTTTCCCTTTGTTCGACGTCTCTCTGTTCTTGTCGTACAGAGCTTTGTGGGTTTTGTTTGTATGGAAATCAGCGCGGCGGGGAGACGCTCTGCGGGCTGAGGCGTTTGATGCCTGGCGCTCCGCGGCGCGTTCGGGACGCCGCCGTCGAGAAGCGTTAAACTCCGGAGGGCGACGTAAAGACGCCTTTGAGGAGTCGGAAGTTCGCTGCGTCTTTTTAGTCCGTTTCATCGGCGCGGCAGCCTCGTCGTCTGAAACCCCCGGCCTGATTTCACGGACATTTACGGTCCGGTTCGGCTTTTCTTTTCCCAGTTTTCCAGGAAGGAGAAGGAACAAAGATTTTTTTTTTTTTAAAAGTGGTATTTTGGTCCAATTTCTTGCAGTTTACAGGGAACCGACTGCAAATTACGCTCCAGATTAAAGAGTTTACACTGCGGCTTTATTTCATCTGTAATTCCAAGTGATTAAACCGCAGATTTAATGACGACTGTGACAGACTTTCACCGCGCGCGGAGTTTAAAAGTTGTCTCGTCTTCTGAAAAACACGAAAAGCGTGTCTTGCTGTCCAGACGGAGCTAATCATGCTAATGGGATTTGTTTTTTTTAAAAGATATTTCTTCTAATCGAGTTTTTTTTCCCCCCGTCTTTGCACAGACAAAAAAAAAAACGAATAAAAAGGAATCACTGAATCCAGGATCCCGGCTTCTCGCACACGCTCCATCGCCTCCATGAATTTGCAAACCCCCCCCACCACCACCACCACCACCACCTTAAAACAGGCCCTGACCCGAACTGAACCTGTAGCTTCAGATCACTCTGCTGCTGATGATGAGGAGGAGGAGGAGGAGGAAAGTTTTCTCTCCATCTTCGCAGCAGAAAACAAAAGTTGAGACATCTCTGCTGCTGCTGGAGTTTTAAAGCCTTTTAGATGTGATTTTTTTTTTTTTGCATATATACACACACAAACACACACACACACATGCTATGGGAGACTGAAGCTGCACATCATTAACCGGGAGCTGGATTCGGGATTGTTCCCCGCCTCGCGCCGGGACGGCGGTCCCCTCGTACGCTGGGCGAGTAAACAGGCCCGCGGTTATAAAGCTTTTACACGCCAATCCTGGCCGACGTTCCCTTTATGTGCGAGTGCTGCAGGGCTCAGATGCATAATACATGAGCACTCAGTTAATCTATTGATCCAAAATATGTCTTCTCTCTTTCTCTGTCTCATTTGCTGTCCGTCTTCCTCTCGTCCCGCCGAGCCCTCTCGGACTCCTCTCTTCTTCTTCTTCTTCTTCTTCTTCTTCTTCACTGCTGTCCCCCCCATCATCAACAGGGCGATTGTGGGCGGTGGCGGCGACAGATTGGACGCGGTGGAGGTGGAGGTGGAGATAATGAAAGGTGTAACCATGAAAAATGCAGAAACTCTGAATAAGAAATAACCCCGGGAGAGAACAGTGGTTCAAACGACGAGGGCAGACTGTGACCCGCCACTGTCATGGAGAACATACACACAACCAATTGGATTGTGTGTGTGTGTGTGTGTGTGTGTGTGCGCGCAACCTGACATTATCACCACCAGAACCAGACCCGCTGGAGCTTCAACGTGCAAACACAAAACGAGTAACGGTTAAATCAAATTAATCTTCGTTTTAATCCCAATCCTCAAGTAAGTGTCAATAAAACCAGAACCCAGATTAGAGCCAATCACCGCTGAGCGATTTGCAAACCATATTTTGTGTTTTTGCCAGACGAGAGCACCGATGCTGGATCTGCTTTCAACCTGCGCTCGCTCTCAGAGGAAGACTCGCGAGTTAATGGATGGAACAGACTCGTATTCCACCGAGACTCATCCTCAGGAAACCTCCGCTGCGCTCGCTCCGCGGCCATTTTAAAAACATGGCCGCTGCCCGCTAACGCGGCACCGTAGCATCCCGTAGCGCCTTCATGCAGATTACACTTTCATTTCCTCGCCACAGAACCATAAAGCGTGATGGACGTACGGCGGGGCGAGAACCTCTTGAAGCTGGACTGAAGAACCGTGAGGTCCTGGTCCGAGCTCCACCTCACCACCACCACCACAACAACAACAACAACAACAACAACAACAACAGAGCTTCATGAATGCTCTGATGGGTGGCAAAGCTTTTTGCGGCGGACTCTAACCTGCGAGGTCACACGACGACGCACCATCACAGGTAAAACTACACATCTACGCCGATGACCCACTGATTTGCGTCGCAGCTGCCTCCTGCAGACAGGACTCCAGTGTGTTGTCGCGACCGCAGCCGTCCCGGCGGCCGCGAGGCGACAGGCCGAAAACCCCGTCCCGAAACCTTCGGCCGCAGGTAAAAAAAAAAAAAAAAAAAAAAACGCAGAGGATCTCGCCTCCGAGCAGGAACCAACTAACCTTTCCTTCCCGCCTCGTGTCTTTAATTTGTACTGGCAGACAATGAAATATTTACAAGGAACCCTACAGGCAATTACATTAAAAGTGCGCGGTTAGACACCGCCTACCCTTCGGCGGGCCCCCTCGGTGAGAAGCCGGGGCCGATTTGGTGAACGGTCGCAAAGTTTACAACGTCAGATTTTACTCGCCATCAATAATTCAGAGTCAGAAGGAGCGGGGAGGGCGGGGCGACGCGAGGAGGTGTGCGTTCGCTCGGGGCTGCGGTGCATGTGTCGGCGGCGGGGCTGCACTTCAGTGTCCATTTGCTAAATGTGGCAGAAACACGCAGCCGGGCGGCCATGTTCTGCTCGCTGAAAGCTTCGCCGGACGTTTGATCCCTCAGAGTCTGAACGTGCGCGCACACACAAACACACAAACACACACTGCAGAACTACACTTCCACTTATGGAGTGTTTGTAAAATAAAAAAAACAACAATAAAACAACATCAACAAGGGAAACACTGGTTGGATGTTGGTTCCAGAAGGAGCCACATAAAAGCAGGTGGTCTAAATTTAAGTACAACTAACAGACACAAACATAGAGTTACACAATAGCACACACACACACACACACACACACTGTGTCAACACATCGAGCAGTTGTGTGACATGCACGTCATCCCTAAAGTGTCCATGGTGTGTTTTTCGTGAAACGAATGCGATTGAAAAAAAAAAAGTGTACTTCCTGTTTTCCCTAAATCAAATGTGGCGCCTGAAGTGGCGCCACGTTCAGGTGGACTGCAACTTTCAGGAATTTTCAACCGGCCGGAACCGACCCATGAGGCTGAAGGGTCGAGAAGGTCAAAGGTCACCGAGACCGCTCACATGTAGCTCAGACACTCCTAACTAATTAATGAACTTGGAGAACTTCCGCTTCCTTTCTTCTTCCTGTCTAATCTCCGATTGGACTCCTCCTCCGTCCTTTCATCCCATCCCTCTCCTCCTCCCTCTCAGCTGGACTCCCCCCCCCCACCACCCACGACACACACGCACGCACACACACACACACACACACACTCACACACACACACACACACACACACTCCATTCTGTCACTGTCCGGCGTCGCCTTCCCAGAGGAGCGACCTGCTGCCCGGCGTTCCCTGCGGAGGCGGGCGATGTATATTTGATGAGTCGGGTGCCGGGTGCGGGGGGTGGGGGGGTGGCCCTCCCTCTGGAGGGGCCGCGACGAGCAGCGGGACAATGGGGCCTCGCTCAGGTTTCTCTCTTTGGCCGTCACCGGCGCTGATGCTCTTTTTCAGCAGGAGAGGCTGGAGTTACAGCCGGGACGGCAGAGTTTCAGCTGGTGTGTGTGTCTGTGTCTGTGTGTGTGTGTGTGTGTGTGTGTGTGTGGGGGGGAGATGACTCGGCCTGACCCACGTCTGCAGGTTCCACTGTCTGGAAAACCCAGATTCAGACTCAGGTGTACTGTGGAGATGACTTTGCCTCACCTTCGTGTGGGAAAGAAATGCAAAATGTGCAGAACTACAGAATAATAATAATAATAATAATCTAATGCTGTGCCACAATTACAAACAGAAACGTGATGAAAAAAGTCACGTTCACAAGAAAAACAATGAGACTCCTCACACACGTCCAGACACACTGCTGTGGTCAAGTAGAAAAACTTTTAAAAAAGATTTTACTATCACGGCGACATGGTTTAAAAACCATCGCACACAACAGACACACAATGGAAGACAATATACCCACACAGGAATGAGAAAGTGTTATTATTATTATTATATTAAAGTAAATAAAACTAGAATGGATTCAACTCCGCTGTAATTGTGAATTTGACAACGTGATCCGACGCGGGACAGAAATCTCTACGAACATTTTTATAACGATTTGCCTTTTTCATTTTATTACTGTAAACATCACACATGTTGTTGTTTACATGTAAACTAGTTTATATGATGTTTTTATTGTTGGCCAATTAGTTAATTAGTTTTGCTGTGTGTTTTATAAACAAATAATAATAATAAAAAATAAAAAAAGATAATGCACATGCTCTTTGGTTCCGCATTCAGTCCTGTTTATTCTTTAATTGAGGGAACTGTGTGTGTTTGTGTGTGTGTGTGTGTGTGTGTGTGTGTGTGTGGGATGGGGGGGGGGGCATCCTTACTACAGCCACAAAGTAAACGAAGCATGATTAATTAATGCATTAATTGCCGAGAAAGTGAATGGGAATCAGGCAGAGAGATTCCTGCGCATCTTCACCGTGTGCCATCAATTAAGTGAGCAAGATAATCAAACGCCTGTGTTTAATCAATCAAAGATTTCAGGAGTTGTGCTCCACATCACAGGCAAGAAAAGAAGCCGGTTAATCAGCTGACGTTAAAGCCTATCACCCAATCGACTGATCGATACCCTGCGTTCGTCCCGTCGTACCGGGTAATGACAATGTGTTGTTAATAATTAAATAACTTCCGTTTCAACTTTGAAAAATGCAGCAAATCGAAAATAATAAAAAAAAATATTTCAACAGCTGTGCTTCACTATGAGCCTCAGTGTTGCTATAATAATAATAATAATAATAATAATAATAATAATAATAATAATAATAATGATAATGTGTGAGGCGTTGCGTTCCTCCAACACTCTAAAAAAGATGTGTTGACATTTCAGAAAGAATATCAATTTAAAGATACCTTTAAATAATTTATCTGCTTTGAGTGTTTGGAGGCTAAAATCAATCATTTCCCCTGTGGGAAGAGTTGACATTTACATTTTGACGAATTTCGTGCCAAAAAAAAAAAAAAAAAAAAAAAGTAAAAATTATTCGCTGTTTACGGCACATTGCTGGGGAAATAAGAGCTCGGATTATTAGTGGACACTGAAACTTTATTGCCGCGGATTAAACTGAGATTATTTTAATGTAATGTAACATTTTAAATATCTTCATCCTCTCTGGATTTAACGGTTTCCCATTTATTTTTTTTTTTTCCCCTCCAGAAACGTCAACGGATATTTTTTAGCAGTGCAGCCCTTCCTCGTCGCTCCGCTCCGGTAAACCGGGCACGCTTTTGGAGGAGGAGGGGGGGCGTGGCCACGCTGGTTGTAATCACCGCGTGATTGGTGGAACGCTCCGGACGGAGGGGGGCCGGGATCTACCAATCAGGAGGCGGCTGCGCGGCGGCGGTCCAATATAGGCGCCGGAGGCGAGGAGCGTCTGTATTATAGGAGTCATTCACCGGGCGCGAAGGAGACGGGGAGATCCGCAGGAGCGCAGGAGTTACCTCTCCTCTTTTTTTTACTCCCCCCCCGTGTTTTCACCGAATCTGACTTTACCCGCGACTCGTCGATCACTCTTGGGTCTTTTCTCTTTTTTTTTCCTTTCTCCTTCTTCTTCTCCTCTTTTTTTCCACCTCCTCTCTCTCCATCCGGGCTGTCCGCGCGCTGGCAGGCGGGCTGCTCCTTTCGTCTCCGAGGCGCTCCTCCGTAGAAAACCACCAAGACGGAGCCGAACGAGGAAGACGGACAACGACCCTCCCTCACCTCCGCAATCATGATGTCGATGAACAGCAAGCAGCCTTTCAGCATGCACCCCATCCTCCACGAGCCCAAGTACACGCCTCTGCACTCCAGCTCGGAGGCCATCCGCAGAGCCTGCCTGCCCACGCCGTCGGTGAGTCCGGAGGAGCTGGAGCAAAACTTACACAACTTCTAAAAATACAGGGAGGAGGAAAAATAAAACTACAAGTGGCCGGGGGAGATGTACATATTATTGTTCAATAATTAAAAGTAATGACTGTTACAGGAGGCAGGCTCGTGAATCTTCAGATGTGAGGTTTAGACTCTGTTGCGCACAGACGCGCCACAGGAAAAAAAAAAATCCAAATTAATTTATATAATGACATTCAACATATTTTCTCCCAAAATCCCAAAATAATTACATCATATTTAAAGTTAAAATTTAACTATTTAATTAGCAGAAATGTCTCGGACGCTGTACTTAAAATAAAAATGAATAAAAATTTTAAAACACATTGGAGATTTGGATAAAACAAGGTGGCACAAAAAACAACAACAACAACAACAACAAAAAATCCTGCACGTCAGGCGAGTGTGAGCGACGCTGCCAGAAGCGAAGGATGACACGAGATGAAGATGATGATGATGAGGAAGAGGAGAGGACTCTCTGAGCGCGTGTTACCCCGTATTGTCCCATTCATATTCAAACGCAGACTCGTCTCATTTCATTGTCCGCAGGAATTATTCAGGAGATCGTAAATATTAATTTTAGATGAATATCCATCCACGCTGACACACTTTCCCAGACGCTGGACACATCCAGTTGATTGTCCAGCTCACACTGGATTTAAAGTGGGAGACAAAGTTAAGGTTTATTTGTTTTTTGCGTAAAATTAAATTGTAATCGTGGCCTTGGCATTTAAGATGTAGAGGAATCACCGCGTTTATTAAGACGCTGCGTTAAGATTTCCACACATATTTGCCAGTTTGTTAAACTTGTCTAAAAAGAAAGAACACGTCCATTTAAAACACGAGGCTTCGACGTGTAAAACAACATAATAAAGCAGTTTGTTGATATTTATCACGTAATAAAAACGTCGTCACCTGACTGAGGTGAGACTTAATAGTCCCCCCACCCCCCAATTTAAACTAACCTCCCTAATTAAATTGAAATAAATCCAAATTAAAATGTATGAATCGTGTCCTGGTTTTACCCCCCAGAGAACACGAGCGTCTGTGCATGGGGGATTAAAATAAACTCGACCACGACACGGGTCGTGCGCAGCAGAAACAATGGGGTGAACGGTGATGACATTCGCGGCCGATGGACGTCTCTAACGCGGCCTGGGCTCTGCTCCTCTCCCCGCAGCTCCAGGGCAACATCTTCGCCGGCTTCGATGAGACGCTGCTGCAGAGAGCCGAGGCTCTGGCCGCCGTGGACATCGTGGCGCAGAAGAGCCACCCGTTCAAGCCGGACGCGACCTACCACACCATGACCACCATGACCAGTATGACCTGCACCCCGACCTCCTCCTCCGCGCACCTGCACCACCCGTCCGTGCTCACCTCCCACCACCACCCGGCGCACCACCAGCCGGCGCAGGGTCTGGAGGGCGACCTGCTGGACCACCTGACGCCGGGCATCTCCCTGGGAGGCATGCCGGGCTCGGACGTCTGCTCCACAGCCTCGCACACCGCCCACGCCGCCCACATGTCGGCCATCAACCACATGCAGCACCACCACCACCACCCGCAGTCCATGAACATGCATCCGCACGGGCTGGGGTCCCACGGCTCCCTCGGGACGTCCGGCGCAGACGCGGAGCCCGATCCGCGGGAGCTGGAGTCGTTCGCCGAGCGGTTCAAACAGCGGCGGATCAAACTCGGGGTGACCCAGGCGGACGTGGGCGCGGCCCTGGCCAACCTCAAGATCCCCGGGGTGGGCTGCCTGAGCCAGAGCACCATCTGCAGGTTCGAGTCCCTGACCCTGTCGCACAACAACATGGTGGCGCTGAAGCCGATCCTGGAGGCCTGGCTGGAGGAGGCGGAGCGGGCGCAGCGGGAGAAGATGGCCAAGCCGGAGATCTTCAACGGGGGGGACAAAAAGAGGAAACGCACGTCTATCGCGGCCCCGGAGAAGCGCTCCCTGGAGGCGTATTTCGCCGTCCAGCCGAGGCCCTCCTCGGAGAAGATCGCCGCGATCGCCGAGAAGTTGGACCTGAAAAAGAACGTGGTCCGCGTTTGGTTTTGCAATCAGAGGCAAAAGCAGAAACGAATGAAGTTTTCTGCGACGCACTAAGACCCGCTGGGGGGGAGGTTGTTATTGGGGAAAACCAGCCCCGTCCACACAAAAAGACAAATCAGAGACAAGCTGCTGCTGCACACTGTCAGAAAATAAAACAAGGTACACCGTTGTGCCTTTTGTTCCCGGGACTCAGCCACAGGCCTGATGCGCACTTAAAAAATAATATATATATATATATATATAAAAAATAATATATATATATACACACACATAATCACCCACCTTAACAAGTCATTTAACCTGTTAGAGTCTTAAAGTGGGATACGGTCATTATATTTTAAATTATCCTAAAAAATGTCTCCACCTGACTGACTGAATTCGTTATTTATTGAAGAAGGAAAATCCCATTTTCAGACTAATAAAGGAGTAAATGTGTTGTTGAGGCGGTGCAGTGTTGTCCACCTGCTGAAGGAGCAGCATCTTCTTCCAGCGGTGGGAAAAAAAGATATTTCACACAAAGTATTTCAACACAGGCCTCGACTCTCTCTCTCTCTCTCTCTTTTTTTGCATATTTAAAGAAAAAAACAAAACAAAAAAAAGTTGTTTCCGTTTGTATTTTTAGGTTTGGATGTGACGACTTCACTCAGTATGAACAGGAACTCTTTCAATCCGATTTTTATTTATTTATTTATTTATTTATTTTTGAAAGTTCATCTCCACGCAGCGACACACAAACAAACAAACAAAAAACATCTGGATTCAACGGTGTACCTTTTTAAAAAACAAAAACATTTTTACTCTGGCAGTGGAGACGGAGCACCGGGACCCGGAGATAGAGACTGACACCACGTCCCGAAACTCTCAAATCTTTACGGAGGAGGAGCAGCAGCAGGAGGAGGAGCAGGAGGAGAACCGCCGCTCCGTCCCATTTCATTCATATGGCAATTATTGTACAAAAAGAAAAGAATAATAAGGAGGGGAATGGGGGATAGTTGTCCTTATCCTCTTTTAGCTTTTTTATATTTATCGTTGTACATATTTGTGAATATGTTGCACCTCCGTGTGTGGAAAAGCTCATTGAAATGTATTGGATTTTTTCCGCTGTCTTTTCTCCCAGGTGTTTGTTTCTGTAGGGAATTGAAGGTGTGGGGTGGGGGTCCGGACCACACGACTAAACGAAACACACACACACACACACACACACACACACACACACACACCTGTCGGTCTGTGGCTACTAATAATAATATATGAGGCACAATTACTACTGTAACCCATTGCATGGTTTACTCGTAAGGGAGGGAGGGGGTGTTTGTTTTTTTTTGTTTGTTTTGTTTGTTTGTTTGTTTTCTCTCCTTTGCGTCTACGGCTCCAAAAATATGAACCTAACCGCCTCCCCCCTCCTCCTCCTCCTCCTCCCCTCTGAAGTGAATGCATTGCAATAAGAGAGAAACACGAACACACGCACGAACACACACACACACACACACACACACACATTCACACGGTGTAGCTGTGTGTCTACCTCATTACGCAAGTGTTGGCACGTTCATGGTGATTAAAAAAACACACACACGCTAAAATAAAGAAAAAGAGGAGTAGGATCATTTGAGTTTGTTTTCTAACGTGTTTATTTTGTTTATCCTCTTCCACCGGTTTGATGGTGAATTAGGCCTAGGAGACTCACTGATGTGTGTAAACCTGTTGTATGTTCACTGCAATGATGCTTTGACAATCAAATTATTATTGATTATCATTATTATTATGAGGTTGTTGATCTTCCCCCTTTTGTGTCCTCATGGAAACTAATCTTTTTGCATATTATTATTCTGATTATTGATTATTGACACCTTTGTGGAGCGCACTTTGTAGATATATTCTGAGGAAGGGAAAATGTCGGCCTTATTTATACATTTTTTTTTTCCCCACCGCGTCTGAGGAAAGATTTGTTTTATTTTCTATTGCCCTTAATTTATTTAAACTTAATTTATTTTTGGAGTAAGCAAGTAAGAAGAAGAAGAAGAAAACATTTCATTTGTGAAAGTGTGCTTTAAATGTGTCTGTGTAAGCGACAGAAGCTGAAATAAACCGTGCACGTTTTACTTCATCCTCTCACAGCCTCTCTTTGGAAAGAAAGAAACCAAAAGCAGGCGACGTGAAAAATTAAAAATAACAACGCGCACTTATCTGCACCGGTTCGGTTCGGTTCGGGAGGTGTTAATGCTCTTTAACAGAGACAGATTAAAAAAAAAAAGAGGTTTAATGGACAAGTGCAACGTGAGATTTGAACGTCAGCGCGTCCGGGACTCCGTCTCTTGGATACGGTCTGAGTGCGAGGAGAGCAGCTGCTGCTGTGAAACAGGAGAAGTGTGTGTGTGTGTGTGTGTGTGTGTGTGTGAGGGGGTGTCCCGTCTGAAAGCTGCTTCCCATGCGCTGGTGAATAGGATCTGATACTTGAGTGACTCTGATATTGATCAACTTTGCAGGACTTTACACGGCGAGGCCAAACGTCGTTTTTTGGGGGTTTTTTTTGTTTAAAAAAAAAAAAAAAAGTTTTTTTTTTTTTAAATAAAAGAAGATGCAGAAGAATGTGACCCAATTAGAAAGCGAAAACAGACGCGTTATATTTAATGAGCTCATCTGTCCCTGATGGTTTGAGTTCAGGAAACTGAAAGAAGTTTCAAACCTGAGGGGAAATGATTTTAACGCCGCCACGATTTGGGAATTACTGTGGTCATGAGTCCCCTGATGCTCCCTGCAACACCCTGAGAAAATGTTTTACCAGGAATTTAAAAAAAATAATAATTTCATTTCTCAGCTGTCAGTTAGTTCAGCTCTGAAATTAATGGTTAGATCCACTTTTTAAAGCGAGCCGGTGATCCAGGAAGTAAAACCTAATTTATTGTCCATATTAAACTGCTCTGTCTTGGAAAGTGAGAAAGTGTTTAGAGTTTTCTGAAAATCCTCACCGTCCTCAGCGCTAACTACTGCTGACATGTACTGTCAGTTGTGTTTTCTGTGTACTGTACATGTACACGGAAAACACAACTGGATATTCAAATGTTTTTGCCCTCTAAAAACAATAAAAATAGAACCCGATGGACCAAACATTATTGCTGCTGTCAGTCCTTTATATTTATACTATTTATAGGAGGAACATGATACACCTTCAAAATAAAAGCAGAAATACTAATGAATTAAATTTAGAAAACTGGGAAGAATTACAAGCTGGAGAAGTGACTTTAAATGGGAAGGTTTCAATTTAAAACACCAACCCTGCGCTTTCTATACCCAAATCAGATTTTATTATATTTATTACTATTTTTTTATTTTTATCCCCCCGCCCTTGAGCTCAGCAGGTGGTTTTGGGCCCATAAACTCGTTAATAATGAATAATAAATATCAGCAGTTATGATACTATTGATTTCCTGTGCGTGTTTGTTAAGAAGCCGCTCTTCTCTGTCGTACAACAGCAGCTCGAGGCCGCCATCCCCCTCGGACAAAGCCCAGTAAAGGCCTCTTTAGCAGCGGGGCCTAATGTGGGGCCTGGGGACTGCTGCTGGCTGGGTGGAGGGCGGAGTGGATGGATGGAGTAGGTCACCAGTAATAATAAAACGATAATAGATAGAAAAATTTAATGAAAGTAAGTTTAGGATAAGTGATTTTTTTTCCCAACATCCACACTGAACTGATCCTCAGTGTAACAATTTAATTATTCTGGGTTTTATATATATATATATATATATATATATGTATACACAGGCTGCATTTAGTAATAATGAATAAGTAAAAAAAAATTTAAAAATCCTAAATTGTCTTTTGCACTGTTAGTGTAAAAAGTGTTTGACTTAAGACCTTTAATCAAATTTAAATTTATTAAAATCTAGCCTCGTGTCTGAATGTGTTTCACCAGCTTATTCACGTATACTTTAAGTTCAGAGAAAAGAAAAGAAAAGAAAAAAAAATGATTGATTTCTGTGTTGTGCATTTGTCAGTATTTACAGATATATATTTGGCCCACCAGACAGTGGCTGCCATGTTGGTCTATAACAAAGAATGTAGTACATGGCTTCATCAAAGTTTAATCGGCGAGCGGCTCTCCAGCTGAAGCCTATAAATTATATATAATTGACCGTGTAATCAATGTGAAGAGCGTATCGAGTTTTCCTCAGACAAAGTGACGGAATGCAAATTATGCGCCGAATTAAAAGCAAACGGACAAAGACTTAATATCGACATGATATTCCTCAGGGTTCGGATTTCAGCGGTGTCACCAGAACATCGGACCCATTTGGATCCTTTAAAAAAAAAAAACAACAACCAAGTGTTCAAAACACTAAAAAAAATAAATTACACTACAGAAATGTCAGAACGCATCCGGGATTATCCAAGTTATTTCTGCGGTGTTTGATCTGAACAACTTGAGAATAATTTTACAGAGACCCAACATTTACCCCGTGAGGAGGAGCGCTTGTTTTTTGTTTAGTTTCAGGAGCCTGGACGCTGGACTGCACCTGTGCAGCAACTAAAATAGTTGGTTTAATAATTAAGAACGTCTAAAGAATTTTTCCATGTGATCTGTCCTCCTCCTCCTCCTCCTCCTCCTCCTCCTCCTCCTCCACTCCACCCTGGCTGCTGTTGTTGTGGATGAGCGGATAAACAGATTCCTTCTGCATCAAGATGCACAAAAGTTTTAAACGTCTGCAGCAGCATTTGTGCGACAGCAAAACACAGACGCAGGAAATCCTGAATGTAAATAACGTCACACTTCATTCAGGGCCTCATTCATTCTCTGTCTGTCTTCATCACCTGACTCCTTCCCCCTCCACCTGCTCACCTGTTCCTCACTCCCCCCTAAATCACTTCCTGGTTTCTGCGTCTGACCCTCGGCGGTGCAGGTCTGCAGATGTACCGTTAAGTTTCCTAAAACCCGGTCTCTGGCGTCGGGGTCCAGGTCGTCCTGCGCTTTTGTAAGCCCGACCCTCCACCCTCGCCTCCGCCCGCAACTTCACCCAGGCTGCAAAGTGCGTTTGAAAAGACGTATGGAGTCAGACTTTCTCATGCGAGTTTGTCCCCTCGGTGTGCACGGAGTCCCCCCTCGTTCGGGTCTGGACCGGGGGCGGCAGAACCTGCTTCATCTCTTTTTTTTTCTTTCTCCTCAGTTGCACGCTCACCGGGTGCAAAAAGGAGGAAAAAAAAAAAAGAGAGAATCCTTCCAGGCACTGATACAGAAATAGAGAACGCAGCCGCTTTTAAAACGGGCTTCAATGCAACACTCTCCAGAACCCCTCTGCACATCCCTCACGCACAAAACCGCTCTGGTTTGGAAACATGCAACCCAGTCTCATGCAGCACCGGGGGGGGAAAGATGTGAACATCAAGTCGAGTGGAAAGTGGTCTGCATGTTGGGATATTTTTTTTTGTGTGTGTGTGTGTGTGTGTGTGTGTGATAGCGCACACAGAAGGGAGCGGGATCTATACAGATAGAGCTGTGGATGCTGTTAATTCCACTCTCTTCCAGATTACTCCATCTACTCCTCTTGCAGCTTGTGTTTTCCATGAAGCGGGGAAGCGCATTTTCATAAATAGACCTTGGCCGAGCGCAGCGGAAATGAAATTTTAATGAAGCTCCGAGTCTTGAGTGCAGCGCCGGGGCCTTGGAGAATCAGCCCTGTGTTACATTACTACGGCTTTCTCTTCCTCTCTCGCCCTCCCTCCTCTCTCTCTCTCTCTCTCAAACACACACACTAATGCAAACACAACCCCTCCCCACCCCACTCCTACCACCATCCTCACACACACACACACACACACACACACACAGCCCTGTTGCAGTGGTGCACGGGGCAGCCGGTTGCATATTGACAGCATGGCTGGAACGGGACCAGACTAAGGGGAGGGTGTGTGTGTGTGTCGGGGATTAAGAAAAATGGAGATGTGTGTGTGTGTGTGGGGAGGGGTGGGGGTGTTATGATGGAGGCAGTGGGGGTCTAATTTGAGGGGTTTTTTTTGTCCACTTATTTTTTTTTATTGTATCTTGAGGGGATGGACCCCCGTTAGCGTGCCGTGATGGAGATAAAAACCAAGTTCACGCTGGCAGCCATGACCACACACACACACACACACACACACACACACACACACACAGTGGAAGTGTTCAATTCTGCCGATGCAATATTTATCAGCGATGCTCGTAGATAAATCCTTCGTATCAGCCGTCTGAAAGGGTGTTCACTTTTGGGGAGGCAACACACACACAAGCAGCATGTTGGGGAGCTCCATCTTTTTTGGGTAAAAGCTGATCACATACAGGCTACAGATAAAACACAAACAACAACAACAACAACAACAACAAACAACAAGCTCACACTCCTCCTCAATCCTTCGGCTACCTTCTCAGAGGTCAAAGGTCAGACCAGCACCGGGGTTCAGCTTCCTGCTCGAAGGCACAACAGTGTTTCAGTCCGCCAGAAAAACCAGGAAGTAATTCGAAAAATACTTAATCTGGGCAAAAGGTTTGGATCTCGTGTGTGTGTGTGTGTGTGTGTGTGTGTGTATATGGTAGTGGTGGTGGCTTGGGGTGGGGGGGGGCACATTATGCATATGAGGTGGTAATTAAAACATGGCGGTCGTAATTAGGAACATTGTATAACTAATCAGGCCTAATGAGCATCGGGGCGGGCGAGGCGGTGATCAAACGGCCCAGTTATGAGGCTTAATGGGGGGAGAGCAGACACACACACACACACACACACACACACACACACACACACACACACACACACACCAGCACCTCCACTTTCTGTGTTGTGGATTCAGCGTGGAAAAACAAATATCCGAGAGAAAGAACGGGAAGTCCAGGTCGAACGCCAGTAAAGATTAACGGCGCAGGGAAGCTAATTACGATAACTGTAAATTATTTTTCTATGACACGGGCGAGCGTGATGATAAAACTGCTGCAGGAGCTGCTGAATTCATTCCAGACGCGATGAAAAATGCAATGGCATGAATTATGGAAGCCATAACAATATCGTGGCACCGATATCAATATTTACACGACAGGAATCCCAGATCTTGGGAAACCCTTCCTCTTCATCTCGACTGGTTTATCGAAAAACTCACAGGATGCCTCTTCTCTCCCCCCCAACGTCCACGTAGAATCAATAATATTAATAACAATAATAATAATAATAATATATGGAAAGGGTGTAAAATCCAGTCACATCCTTGTTTCACTTATTGATTAAGATGCTTTTGCAGTTTGTGTCTGGAAGAACCTGAACGCTTTGACAGAACCATGAGACTGATATTCAATAGGAAATTAAACTTTAACTCCTATTATGGGCAGACGTTTCCGTCTCTCACACACACACACACACACACACACACACACACACACACACACACACACACACACACACACACACTAGTTACCCTCGCTGTATCGTTTGTGTCAAGCTCCACGTTAAATATGCGATTTCAATTCATATCAATAATGTAGCACGCGCCCGCCATTTAAATATTCATCCCGCGTTTACACAGACAGTATCAGCCGAGTAAAGTTAACACGAGTCACATATACTGTTAAAATTAAATAGTGATAATAACAATAATGAAAGACGTTTAATCTCTTCATCCCACCAGAACCTGTAACCGCATCTTTATTTAATGCGCGCGGGAGCGGCGGGGCGGGGCGGGGCGGGGGGCGGGGACTCCGTTACAGACACGGTGCGCGTGCACACGCCGTTACAGAAACGCACGAGCAGACGGTTGACACACGCATGCTCGGACTGTGACCTGCGGTAAACTAAACCGCACACACACACACACACACACACACACACACACACACACACACACACACACACACACACACACACACACACACACACACACACACACACACACACACACACACACACACACACACAGGTAGGCGCAGGCCTGCTGGCTGTTCACCACTGACTTTTTAATCTTGTATCGACAGGTGAAACATGGAGGAATCAATAAACGCGATCTGCCGTAATTATGTCCAAATAAGAAAAAGAAAATAAAAATTAATCTGCTGAACGAAATGAAAATGAGAAATATTTAAATAAAGCCAATTAAGTGTTAAAATATTTAAAAGACGAGCTTTTGTTTTTCCTTCAAATCAAACATTAAATAAATATAAAATCTTATATTAATTACTTGCTTTTTAAAAGTTGGGCTTTCTCTCCCAACACGCGGGTTCACCAGAGTTTCCACAAACCCATCCAGCAGAACCAATCCGCTGTTTAAAAAAAAAAAAAAAAAAAACTGACTGGAAAGAAACACGATATACTAAATACGAATTTCCACTTAATTCAGAGAAGTGCGTTCAAAGAGTGAAGGCGCCGGTTTGGGCTCCTCTAATCATGTCTCATCAATAATGCATCTTTGAAAACTGACAGGATGCCCGAACCGCGGAGCGCGCCTGCAACACGCAGCCCCGCTTCTCGGACGGACACCGGCTAAACTTGGGCGTTTAGTTACAGTACAATTTTAATGAAATTAAATTTATTGACGGGGAGGAGAGGAGATGAGAGTTCTGGTTTCAACTTGACGAAACGCTGCGAAACTGCGATCTGAGCCCAAGTTCCTGCACGTTATTAACCAACCACAAACCCAAATTAAGTTTATTTTATATTAGATTTACAATTTTCTAATCCTCATGGGTGTATGAGCAAATAAACTGTGACACGGTTACTATTTTATAAAAAATATATATATATATATATGTCGGAATTAATGCACTAAATAAATAGTTCCCATTAATTATTTTGTTCTGTGAATGTATATATATATATATATATTTTTTTAATGTGAGTGTAATTAGTAATTAAAATAAGACCTCCCTGCATTTTGCATCATGACTGACAGCTGGAGGACAGACACTGAAGGTGTACAGTAACATATGTGGAAAATCAACATGTGTAGTAAACAAATTATAAGATGGTGAGAAGCATGTTGTTTATATGGCATAATGCAAAAAAAAAATCAAATTCAAGCATCCTGGTAAATGAAGTCACGTTATTAGTTACGAATGTAAGAAAACATACACAGATTTTTTTGCTTTTATTAGTGGTTCTGCGCCACTCCAGATTATCAGTGGACCTCTGTGTTTTTTTTTTTTTATTTTTAGCACAAACACCACACACCAATACACTGAGAAAAAAAAAATGCAAAATAGGCTGCATGGGATGAAAAACTCAGAATTGGGCTGCTGGGCCACTTTGATTAAAAAGCAAACTCATCTTCTCAGCAGTCCCTTTCAAATCCAACAAACGGACAGAAACAAACTGACAGAGAAACCAATAATTGGTGTGTGTGTGTGTGTGTGTGTGTGTGTGTGTGTGTGTGTGTGTGTGTGTGTGTGTGTGTGTGTGGAGGCTGGATGGATGCGTGGATAGCTGTGTGTACGGTTGGTTGGGGCTCGTGTTTGGGGATTCGCTCCTTGTGGACCGAGTTGCTTTATTTCTCTGCCCTATATATCTGTCCGCCTTCAATCTCTCTCCCTTTCCCTCTCTGCTCTGGAGGCGGCTGCTGCTGCTGCTGCTGCTGCTGAAGGGATGTATGAAGCGCTACTTTCTTGTCTAGGTGATGAATAATGCAGGGCTCGGAGGCCAGCAAGTTTCCAGTTAAATACCAATTTGCTTAACCAGTGTTTCCAGCCTCTGCCAGCTCCACTCAGGGTAGCGGGGAGCAGTGCAGGCCTTTGGTAATTAAAGAAAAGATCTATATCTTGAGGGGGGGGGGGGGGTGAGAAAAAAACTTTCTCACCCTGTACATGGTCAGCAAAGGGTCACCCCCGTGTGAACTCCCACGCACCTGGTTTTATTTATGAGGCTGAAATTTAAAGAAAATCAACAAAGTAGACAGAGAAAGAAGCTGCCGAGATGGAGTTTGTGGGCTTTTTTTGATCAGTAAAACTATCAGCACTGCTACTTCTTCATAAAATAGGGTGTATATATTTACTGCACTTACTGTATGTACCTATACATGCAACTGATGAAAGTTTTCTCTGACAGAATGTGATTCTAAGTTATCACGAGGGACTGGAATTAAGACGACGAGGGTTTAAATTTATGCCACATACACAGAGACAAACAAACTGCAGTTGATTGACGTTTATCCTCACAAACTTTCAGCTTTGAGGTACGTATAAGATAACACCATTATTCTGATTGGAAGTTTGATGTCAGGGGGATTAAGTGAAAACACCTGTGCAGGTGCAACATGGTTGACATTTAGCCAGCAACAACCCCAACAAGCAAAATGCCATCTCCACCAACCTCTTACACACACACAAACATAAATCAGCAAAAAACACACAATACAGCAATATTTGATATTTCCCACAGTCGCACAGTACACAGTGACATTGCAAAATCACGACAACATGAATTCAAGGTTCATTCAGACTCAATGCATCAAAATCACTATTTACAAAAAGTTCTGTCCAAGCTAGCCTGCTTGGTTTGTCACGTCACATCATTTTCAGATAAGAACAACAACACAACAAACCTCTTAAGCCACCAGCACACAGCAAAAGAGGAAAACACTGCAATACTCAAAATTCCCCACAGTGCAGAGACATTGCAAAATCAAAACAAGTCAAACCCAGAGTCATTGCATCAAAATCACTATTTAAAAAGTTCTGTCCAAGCTAGCTAGCTTGGTTTGTCACATCATTTCCAGAAAAAGCCAAACAACCGAGGTGGTAGCTCAACACACCTCTTACACCACCAGCACACACCAAAAACAATAACAACAGCCATCATTTCCCAACAGCGCAGAGACAAAAACCACAGCGACTCAAACCCAGAGTCGAAGTCAACTGTTTTCCAAGCTAGCTGGCTAGCTCGTCATGTAGCCGTAGCCGACATTCAGACAGTGATACCTCCCGTTAGCATACATGCTACAAAGTGTGTGCCGGTATTACCGGCCCTACCTGCCGTTTCCAGTCAGACGTGGGCGCGAGCTCCGGGAACAGTCGGTGAGCGGAAGACCGAAGCAAATGTCCAGAAGTGGAACCGGGAGATACGTGACCAGCGGCGGCGGACGAGTGAAACGGAGGACTTGTTGACAGACGCGCTAACGATGACAAACAAACCGGAGCGGACTGCGCGAGTCGACTTGTCAGTTCGCGCCGTTTCAATGTCAGCCAATCGGCGATCTCGTGGTGCGCATGCGCAGTAGGAGGGCTGCGTAATTTAATAGGAAGAAAAAAATTGGGGCCGTCCGCTCCTTGTCGTGTGAATAATGGCGGTTGTGTAGCGTGAGAGAAAGCGTAACGGCGAGCGAAGTGTTTTCTGCGTTGACACATTTGTCGTAAGGACAAATTGCGGCATTTAAGGCGCGTCAGAGGCAGAACGGAGACGCGAGTGCGCGCTTTGAATCATTTCCTGTATTCGAGTCACGTGGGTGTCGCCACTGCCTGTCACACATGATAAACTGGCATAGTCCTTTATTAGCAGTGGAAATGGACAGTGGCAAAAAGGAAAAAAAAGTGGAACAATGTCAAACAAAAAACAGCCAAATGCATACACAGTATACAGAAACATATAGTATGTACAATACAGAGTACAGGGTATGCAATACAGGAAGGAAATGCGCAATACTTAAGCATGTTGTGGGTGTTTCCATCCACTTTGGCAGAAATGGACATGAAGTGAGGCGCAAATATCTACTGTATTGTGTATTTTTTTTTCTCACAGACAAGCAATAATCCACCAGTTTAGTGTGAATGCCTCGGCTTTGTGCAGCAATAGGCTGTGTCCTTTCTTTTGTAAAGGACACACACTTAAGGAATGAATTAGTTATTAATATTAGCAAAAGTGTGTACCAATACATATCACTGGTACAGCTAAAATATCTGATAGGAGCTTTCCCACACAATAAACGAGTATAGTTTTATTTGCTTAAACTTAATTAAACCTTAACAACACAGGTTACAAAGCAGATATATAAAATGTTTTTTTTAAGCTGTTATTATATTATTATGAGTCTTTTTGCAGTATACCGACCACAAAAAAACACATTTTTTTGTCATGTAGGTATGAGGTCTGAGATTTTCTTTCTGTCTCGTCTGTGAGAATGTGTGTGTCAGCGATGGCATCAAACACAGGCAGCGCTGGTTCGACACACCTGCGAGATGTCAGGAAAACAAGCCACGCAAAGACGATCCTGAAAACGGTAAGAAGTTTGATTTGTTGTCTCTCTTCATAGATTTTTTTTTTTTTTTTACACATAGAGTAAATAAAGTAACTGAGCTGCTCACAACAGGAGGACCGGCCGATAACCAGCCGCCTCTACCTTTAGTCTTTGAATGAGAAACATGGGAAACTTATTTAGCTCTTTTTTAAGCTCTAGTTGTGTAGCATGGGTTCGGTGTTTGTTCCAACTGCTCTCAGGTCTGTTTGGTTCATGGTCTGCTGTTTTTGTGAATGAGGCAGCTGGACTTTTTGGGGTTTTTTTTGGTTGGTTTGGTTCCGGTTAGACATTCACTAAACTGAGGCCTCATCTCGCCGTCGTGTGACCTCCCGTCATGTGACCTCCCGTCATGTGACTGGATGTAACAGATGCCGTTGCATGGAGGTGGGGGGGGGTGGGCAGTGAGGTCAGCATCCCCACAGCTCCCGCTTCACAAACAAGCAGCGGGAGCCTGAATGTCAGGTCGGACGTCAAGCGGAGTCCCCGCTGAGTCCCCGGCAGCTCCCGCTTCCTTCCGGGGGGCGGATTAGAGCCGGAACACGGCTCTGCACCGCGCGTAATGACCGCCCACGGCCTCCGGGTCGCCCCGCACACCCTCCTCCTCCTCCTCCTCCTCCTCCTCCTCCTCCTGCTCTCAGTAATCAGCTCACCGAGGCGAGATGCAGAACAGAATCTCGAAAAAGTAAACACTGCCTCTCCGTTCCCTCGCCAATTGTTATTCATAGAGCAGATAAATATTTAATTCCATCTAAGGATACCTTTTGTTAACAGAATTACCGTACAAGCCTTGCAGCCCGTAAATCCCACAATGAATTCAAATTCTGTTTTCGTTTCTCCGCTCGTGTGCGGGTTCACTCCTCGGGCTGCCGAACGCGTGTGCGGTGGCGCCGGCGTTAGGAGGCGCGAGGAGCGGCGGAAGGAGGAGGAAGATGCGGTTGATAGAGGAGAGGGGAGGAGGAGAAAATGATGGAGAACGAGGTGAAAAGTGTGAGGTGGAGGGAGCGAGGACAGGAGGTGGACGAGGGGAAAAAAAAGGAGGTGGACGACGCGGAGTTAAGAGGAAGGGAGGAGGAGAAGTGATGGAAGAGGACGGGAGTCTGGTGAAGGAGGGGAGAGAAGACGGAGGAGAAACGTGAAAATGAGAGCGTGAGAGGAGGAGGCGCAGCGGGCTGCATTGATCCGCAGCTTGAAAAGACTCGCTCGTACGTCTTTGTGTTCCTCGCGAGCCATAAATAATGGATTGATGAGTTCTGATGAGAACATTAACATCAGGAGGAACTTAATGAGCACGGCGATCTGACGGACCCAAACAAAAAAAAAGAGAGAGAGAGAGAAAAAGACGTCTATTGATTGCAAAACAAAGTCGGCCGCTTTGATTCCCGACGAGTCAATTTTTATTTTTTTTTTCCTCCTCGTTTTCAGCCGACACGTTTGTTTGGTCAGCCGCCGGAGATTAAGACCTGTTGAGGCCACTGTTGGAGACGGCCCGAAGACTGTGGGCTCGCCATTAAAGTTTAATCAGCCTCGCTCGGTGTTGATAATAACCCACACACACACACACACACACTCTCTTTTTTAATGAAAGTCTTTTTTTTTTTCTTTAATATAATTCCCCCAAGCGGGACTGAACGGATTGTGGGGAAAGAGGGTACGTGTTTCTCTCGCAGCAAAAAGGTTTCAATTGGGGCTCTTTAGCTTCTAATAATATCCCCACGGTTAACGGATCAAATCAAATAGAATGACGAGTCTTTGATTTACGTCCCGAACATCAAACCGAACGGCGCGTGTTCCAGAGAAGCGCGTTTGACTGGTTCCTTTGGTCAAAAATAATATCCCCGGCCCCGATCCAGGAGCTTTTGAATTAGCGTGATCACAAAGATTTCGACGGCGCCAAGGCCGCGCTGACGAACATCGTCCCGCGCGCGCCGCGTACGCTCGTTCGACAGATGATTTCGGAGGATGAATACGGTTTATCGCGACTTGTGTTCAGTCGTCCCGTTAGCGAACAGCTGGGATAAAAGCTCCGCGGGCCAGGACTTCCTTTTAAGGAGCGTAAACGACGGCGGTTTGTACGATCGCGTTCGCGGCGACCGTTTTAAAATTCTGTACACCGACGGGCGGAGGAATCACTCGAAGCGTTCGGGGGTGGGGGGGGGGTATGTATGTACGTCAGATTTAATATTAATAGCTTTTATTAGCTTAATACACGCTTGCATATTCATGATGGGTCACCTAATGGAAAGGAGTGTGGGGGCTCCCCGCAGGAAAACGTTTCTGCTCATTCCAGGAGCCGATGTATTTCCCGGTCATGAAATATTAAGAGATGAAGGGATTCTCAATGAAAAGCTCTCCCTGAAAATTAAAAGTCTGAAAGATGAAATTAATTCCATCGGATGGACTTTTTTTTTTTTTTTTCCCAGCGCGCTCCTTTAACCCCTCTCTGCCCGGGGGAAAGATGTGCTGACCCTGCACCTTTAGAAAAGTTCTGATTCCCGCCGCGAGCTGTCGGAGTTGAAAATATTAAAATAATAATCCTCTAAATGTTGTGCTGTTCCTGATTATAATGAAACGCACAGCTCAAACATCCCCCCCCCCCCGACCTTCGTCTGTGCGGTAACGCTCGTCCGCGGCTGATAAAAATTTCAACACGTTCAATCTTTCTGCTTCTGCAACATGGAAAAAAAACCTGAAAGAGCGTTTTCCTCTGAGTCAGCAGGAAGGGAATAATCCCACACAATGCTCCGGCGCCGGCGGAGTTTTTAATCTGAGATTCACAGGTCAGAGGTCAAGAACGCCCAGCGCCGCACAGATCTGGTGACTGCGTTTGGGCGTTGGGCGTCGTGCAGGCGATGTTAAACGCCTTTTAATTTCTACGGCTCCACGGATACATGTTTGAATTTAAACAAAAAACATGTAGCTGCTAATGCTAAGTACCCGCTCCAGCACCAAACACACAAGCAGATTTAGCGACTAGCCCACAAGGAAACATGCTAACAGGATAGCAGCTGTCTGATGTAAACTTTCACCACGCGAGCTCCTCTTGGGGCAGGGTGGAGGTGTAGGTGGAGGTTGTTGCCGGTGACGGATGGATGAGAGTCGCAGCAGGGGGGGGCTAACGTCCCCTCTGATTAGCGATGCCGTGCCGTGAGTGCACTAATGCACCTCGCTATTAGCATGTTTCTCCTGGTTGCCACGGGCGGCGCCGCGCCGCCTCCCCCCGTTTGACGTGTCAGAACGCATATCAGTCACGGAGCGCCGTGGCCCGTGGGCTCGGCATCGCTAAGAGCCGGGGAAAGAGAGAGCGTGTTCTTGTCCTCGGTTGAGTTTTATCCCTCTGGAACAAGGAGGAGGTTTTTCGCGGGGCGAGGTTGCCGCTTCCTCCGGGGGGTTAGTTCAGGGTTAGGGACCGGGTCCCGGACTCGGAGTGGGACGGTTCGGGCTCAGGAAAGTGTCGACGTTTTGAGACGTACCCCGAGTGATCCCCTTGTTGGGCCTCTTGTGCGAGTCCCCGCTCAGGAAAACGCAGAGAAACATATTTGTTTCTCCTCCGCTCCGCGACGCCATGCAACATTTATCCGGTCAGGCGGTGCCTGCCATTGTTATCGGTGAATATTTTATATTTTGTGTTCCGAGCGATCCCTCAAATGAAGTGTTTGTTAAAGGAGCAAAGATGTGCGTTTAAGGGGTTTAACGGGTGCAAGGCGGAGACGGCGACTCCGCTGAGATGTGGCCAAAAGTACGAAGACGAACTACGTCCGTCGATAACACGGCTCCTGCTTTTGTTTCGCCAACCTTTTTGCGAAGAACCGTCGACTGACTGCGAGCCAGCCCTCGCCGTTAATTCAAGGTATGGCTGATGTGAAATCATAAAAAAAAAAAAAAAACCTGGGTGTGCACTTAAACGCTAAGCTGTGCCGGGGTGCAGGAGCCACTACTTAAGACCTTTTATGACTCGACGGTGGTGTCAGCCATTTTTTATAGAGCGGTCTGTCGGGGGAAGGAAATAAAACAGACGTCCCGGGATGCCCCCAGCGGAGGGGGTGCGCGTGGGGAGGGGAAAGATGGGAGGAAAGAAAAAGAGGAGCCCGAAATAAAGTCAAACAAAGTGACGCTGTGCAGAGGAGGTAGAGTAAAGTTGACCGGGGCCTGTGGAGCTCAATCAATCATGAATAAATAGATAGAGGTAGGGAGGGGGAGAGGAGGAGGAGCAGGAGAATGGGGGGATAGAAAAGCCTGAAGGAGGTCGGGATGGAGAAAAAAAACAAACCCAGAGCTGGGGATTGATAGAAAGAGAAGGAGAAAGAGGGAGAAACGCCTGAGTGGAGGACGGTGCGGTGGAAAGCATGAAAGGCCCGGGATAATGAGCGCCGGGCCGAGGAGCCGGCCGTTCAGCAGGATGGGAAAACAAGAGCGTAAAGAAAATCCCCTCAACTTTTCTCAGCACCGGCTCCTCCATCCCTCCATCCCTCCTCCTCCTCCTCCTCCTCCTGCTCCCACCTCCTATTATTTTTCTCCCGCGTTGCGCTCTTCTGAAAGTCGCCCCCAGGCTAGCGGCTCTCCTGGGTGGCTCGCCCCCGAGCAGAGCCCTTGTTCCTCGCGCGCTGGTAATAATTCCAGCCCGTCGAGAAAAAAAAAAAAAAAAAGGCCTCGGCTTTTAGAGGGATCGACCCGCGCACCTGCTCCTCCGCCGCCGCCGCCGCCGCTCCACGCGCCTCCACGTGCCTCCTCCTCCCCAGCCTCCATAACCGCCTCCCGGTTCTTCCCCCTGTCTTTGCAAGAAGAGAAAAAAACCCATGCAGATGCGTAGCCACCTGGCGAGCATCGCTCCTGAGGATCTGGCGAGGAGACCGAAAGAAGAAGAAGACAAAAGAGAATGAGAGAATTGTTTGTGTGGCGAGGAGGTGCGCGGCTGCGGGAACAAAAACCTGGAGGAAAACAAAAAAAAAAAAACGAACAGTCACTCGTCTGCGGGCTCATGCATTTTGTACCGTCGTCTTCCGTATGCGGTTTCATGCCCCCGACGTTTTTTTTACTATTTCATCTCTTACAATCAGCCCTGATCTGCTGCAGTGTGAACAGTCAGCGCTCAGCTGGAGCGAAAACACTTCCACTGTGAAGTGAACATTTTCAGATTAAACTTGCAGCCACGGGGCGAAAAGCGCTGATAACGCTCGCGCTTTATCTCTTGTAATTTAGAAGAAGCTCGTTTCACCGCCGCTAATCTCAACTCGTAAATATTCCGTCTGTGTGTTTTTGCGGCGTTTTTTTTTTAAAAAATAAAATCCCGTCGGGTCGACTTGTTCAATCCGCTTTCGCGCCGTTCGTAGCCTCATTGATGGGGATTGTGCTCTGCTTGAACGCTGCAAAGTTCCTGCGAGTTGATCATTTCTAAACGAGTGGAAAAAGTTCAAACTGAGCAGAAAGAGGCTGATGAGCGCCGAGGACGTCCCGCCTTCCATTTTCTTCAGACACGTGGAGCTTGGACCTTGTCGGAGGCGAATAAACCTTCAGTTTCCATCTCAGATAATCCAACGCTACGCCCGCTCTTTCCTTACAACAGATTATGATTCTCGTGTTGCACGTTGAACGGAGGGATCGCCCGCCATCGCCCGACCGCGGCGCGTCATGTACACCTGTATTGATCTCACCTCAGGAAAAACACACGCCCCCCTCCCCCCCGAAACAGGCACGCACCTGCATTTCCACACAGGTGGCAGGGCAGGTGCGCTCCTCTGTCCTGCCATCCGCTGCTGGCAGATCTTTTATTTAGCCGCTGCAGCGAGCGACTCCCGCTCATGAATTATGCAGCCACGGGCCCCTGTAACAAGCTCCAGGCCGACTCTACACCTTGTGTGTGGCTTAAAATATAGATAAAAGCCGAACAGCCCGCTACAAACACAGGCTTTTTTTTTTTTTTTTTTTCCAAGACAGAAGCGGGCTCGGCGAGCGGAGAGTCCACGGCAATTAGGCGAGGCTGCGGTGCCGCAGAGCCGGGCCCGCTCGGGATCCCGCCGAGGAGAGGTCCGGGCCGAGGTTGACCGAGATGTTTGCGGAGGGAAGGCCCGGCGCCGAGCCGAGCTCGACTTATCGACGCGCGGCAGAGCCCAGCTCGTTCATTCGCGCGGAGAGCGGCGACCGAACGGCAACAGTCGGAGAGCCGGGGCGCGATGAGCTTGAAGTCGACTCCCTCGGCCGGTTTCATAACAAAAGCTTACGCAACTGGCGAGAAGAGAACAGCGTGTGCCGTGGCTGCTGTAGTCTGCAGACAGAGCGTGAGAGGACGCATCTATATAAAGAGCTGCAGCTTATCATATTTGTTTTCTCCATCATATGTCCATATTAAGATCTGCGTGCACCTAATAAGTCCTCACCCTCCGGAGGACAAAAGGTGGACTCCCGGTTTGTCTCCAGTCACAGTGTCAGGAACCGGTAAATTAATAACTGAACACAAAATCCATTTACTGAAACGTCCAGCTGGTTTTTTCGCTGCACAAGCTGCGGTTGTAGCTTCCAGTTTCCCAGTTTGCACTTGTCCGGTTATGACTGGGTCATACCATCAGCGGCGAAATGAAGCATCTCCTTTATTCTTCTTTATTATTTGTTTTTCTTTTCGTTTGAATAAGAAATAAGTTCCAAATGAACGTGTTTCGGGTGACCGGAGACATTTTTCGAACAAAAGTAGCACCGACGCGAACGCGCAGATCGAGCGAGCGGGCGTGAAGGGATGACGCGGCTTGTTTACCGCTCAACCCAGAAAAAACCCTCGTAAATCAGCAGCTCAATTATTCAAAGTGGAGAGTCGACATGAAACAGCGTCTCGGCGTATGAAAAACACATAACTGTAATAGCTTCTCTGTGTGCGCTTATGAATTGTTTAAAAACCTCCAACGCTCCTCTCGTATACTGTTTGTAACGCTATCTGCAAAAAAAAAAAAAAAAAAACGTGAATGGCACGGTGAATTCAACAGCGAGCATGATATCATACAACGAGCGAGTTATCTATTCATGGCTCCATTAATGAATCATAGCCTCCCTAGACTTTATACTCCAGACATGCCCTCTTTGAATATGTCATAAGCGCTTATTCTTTTTTAATGGGCCCCGGCAAATCACGGCCCCCCCAAAAAAAACCCCCAAACAAATACGCTAGCAAACGTTCGCGGCGGCGGCGAGGGGCGTGGCTTAGCTGGGAGGAGGAGGAGGAGGAGGAGGAGGGGGGGGTGGGCGTCCGCCGGGGTCGGTCCGACAGATGTCGGGGAACCTGTGGTTGTGTGGAGAACAGAGAGCGAGAGAGAACAGTGCAAAGTAACCTGTCTCTCTCTCTCTCTCTCTCCAACTTACATTATTTATACTTTATACCCAGATGGCTCTTTAAGCAAGTTAAAGCCTGCGTGTCTGCAGCGCTTTGCCAGGCTGCACCTTGGGAAACGGCGCCGCGCCGCCGGACCCAGGCGTCTCTCCGCGGACCGAACCTGGGTAAAGGTCACCGCTGAATACCTGGTTTCTCTTTTTCACGTTCGGTTCAGCGCGAGGAAAGAAATGTTTGCATTTCTTTTTCCCCTCCGCTCACACGGCTTTAAAAATACCCAGCGTCAGGTTGGCCGCCGGGGTTTTGCTCACCTGACAAGTGGAAGCTAGTTACGTGTCTTTTTTTTTTTTTTATCTCGGTTTTGGTCTCAACCGAACAACCTGAGGGAAAAACCAAAACTTGGCTCTTTAGCAACGAGATCTGCGCTGATTTCAAACTTTGCAAAAGCATCCCTTCACGCAGATCTCCTTCTTTGCAGAAGTTTTTTTCGGGTTCGTTGCGTCCCGCCCGTGCAGATCCAGCGGCGTGCGGAGGCGCGTCACGCCGCGCTCGCACCCAAACCCTCTTCTTCCATTCGCTGTGATCGGCCTTTAGCTCCGTAATCTACGCCCGGAGTCCGTCCGCCCGCCGCCCGTGCGCACCCCCGTGGATAAATAATGCACAGCTCGGCAATTAAAACACACAGATCTGACGCCGCGTCGCTAATTTATTGATTACCCCTCAGCGCATCTGAGATGACGGGGTTAAATGTCAATCAGATGATCTGAGTCGCACTTCAGTTGGAGTTATTCATTCCTCCGCTCGGCAGAAAGAATACAATCCCCGCTCTGATGGCGCTATGTATTATTAACTGTTATGCTGAGCCGCATCCGGCGGCGTCGGGGAGACGCCGGGATCCCTCCCGATTAGCCGCCGCCGCCTCGGAGGGGGACTTTAAAGCGAATGAGAAAAGCGACGGCTATTTGATGTCGGCAGCCGCGGCCGATCCGCCGTCATCACCGGCGCAAAAAGCTTTGTGAGAGCGGCGTCCTCGCCTCGAACTACGAGATCGTGTCGACAGTCGTTGCAGTCGGTGGGCCCAGATGTGGAGCTGCACCAGAGGGACCCCTGTCGCTCCAGCTGCAGTGACGGTTGGGGGGGGCCTGGTGGTGCAGCTCGCCCACGGGGACCGCTCTGTGGCGTCCGCTCTGTTGGCCCGCAGCGAGGCCAGCGATACGGGGACACACACACACACACAGAAGCCCAAATACACACACACACACACACACACACCCCACACACACTCACACTCTTCTTTGTTGCCCCCCCCACCCAGCACAGATGTTCCAGTTGCTGAGAGGCCAGGGAGGCTCCGACCCCCCGTCAATCATCTCAACCCACATTCTGAGGAAATACCCTCACACGCTGCATGGTGAGTACATTTACCACTGTGTATTAGTACCTACGTTACTATGCATTTATCTAATATTACTGCGTATTAATTGCTACTATTTACTACAAAAAATGTCGAGGTTCGAAAACATTTAAAGTGAAAAACGAAGCTCCGCGTACGATCGTCCTTCGCAGTTCAAAGTCTGACTTCCCGGTCGAATTATCCCGACGAATGTCGAGCGATTGCGCGTCAACACACACACACACACACACACACACACACACACACACACACACACACACCTGACAAACACCCAGGAGCAATTTTCAATTTCCATTTCTGATTCCTGACCTCCGATAATTGGCGCGGCGGCTGGAAACGATGGCTGCCCGGGCGCCGGTACCGGCCCCCCCCTGTCACCTGCAGCCCCCCCCCTCCGGCGCTGAATTATTAATGGCTAATATCATTATGTAGGCACCGCTTGTCATAACAATCCAGCCTGGTGGAGGGAAACTCAATCTGCCGCCCCTGCCCCCGCGCAGACAATGCTTTTTAATTATTGATACGGACTAATTGGCGACAGGATTCGCGGGGCACAGTTACTTTTGTTCCCTTCGCAGCTCGCTCCGCTCCTTCAAGAAACAATCTTATTAGGAGGCCAGCGCTCCCCGGTGCCCCCCATGTCAGCAAATTAGCGAGGAGGACGACCTCTCTCTTCCCTCGCTCACCTCTCCTCTTCCTTTTTTCCTCTCGCCTCCTTCTCGCTCGGAAGAAAAATTTAAGATTCTCCTCTTCCTCCCGCCTCCTCCTCACCCTGACACCGGACGCACCTGGTTAATTAAAATGGGAATGGTGGAGGGGGGGGGGGCGGCACCATCGCCATTCGCGGCACATCCCTTCAGCCACGTCTCGGCTAATGGACGAAAGAGGTGGTGGTGGGAGGGTGGAGAAGGGGAAGACGGAGGTTGAGGGAGATGGCGGAGGGTTAATAGAGTTTAATTAGAGTCTGAGGCTGCGGCGTGTGTGGCGCTCGCCGTCGCCGCTTCACTGTTGTAACCCGTCATTACTATTTCATATCACCCCCCCCCACCCCCGCGGTGGAGAACCACACCCCACCTTCTCAGACGCCTCCATCCGTTCTCATCTCCGTCCAGGTCGAGTGGACGCTCAAACCTGCCGAGTCATGTTTAACGCGGCTGCTCGCGCTTTTACCTGTAGATTTTTTTTTTCTTGAGTGCTCATGACTCTTTTCTCTCAAGTCGGTGTTATTGACTGACTCGGGCGGAGGTAACCCGCTCCACCCGACAGGTGCGGCACATCCGGGCGCTGATTGCACGGCCCGATTTAAAAGTTGGGGTCACACAAAGGATTAAGGTTCCTCCATAATCTAGTTTTTTAATCTCTGGACCGAAGGGGCCGCCGTCCTCCGCCCCGTCCCGCCTCTGGAGCCAGATTACGGACGGCGGAGGAACGGGTGGGGGCTTTTCCGAAACTGATGCGGCTACAATATTTAAACATTTGTCTGCAGAATGAGACGGGCACTTGCAAATTTAATGGGCCGGGCCTTTTTGAAAAATTAAAGCCGTGCTCGGCGGTATCATCGCCCGCGACTTCCCCTCTCATCTGGTGTCGCTGACAGACGCGTTGTCCGCCGCAGTGATTCGGTGAAATAAAATGCAAAGAATTAAAAAAAAAAAAAAACCAAACAAAAAAAAAAAAAAAGAAGAGCTGCCGACGATTTTGGAACGGGGGCGCTCTCGCCCGCCCCGACCGCGGGAGATAAACACACGAGATGGAAGCCTTTCGTTCCTTTGCCAGCTGAAATATTAATTTCCTTTAAACATGCTGTCAAATGCAAAAGACGGCAGACGTCTGAAAGTAGGGCAGCGCTGCGGCTCGGGCGGCGGAGAGAGGTTGGAAAACATCAGAGAGAGAGAGAGAGAGAGAGAGAGAGAGAGAGAGAGAGAGAGAGAGGTTGGAAAACAAACAGATGCAGACAGACACATGGACAATCAGGTTTATACTGGACGAATGTGAGGACACTTTAATCTGTAAACATCCTCGGGCACAGGAAGCAGGAAGTAGGAAGCAGGAAGTCAACCCCCCCCCCCCAGAGGAAGAAATCGCCAGGGGGCGGGGTTTTATTTCAAAACGAACATCATACGTGTTCGGAAGTCGTTTTTTTTGTGCATTTGGGAATGTTTGCAAACTTCCTTATATCCCGTCCTCGCCGTTTTTTCTGGATCTGAATTTTCATTCGTAACTTCCTGTTCCATCGCGGTTGAATCTCTCTGCTGGATGCTAAGTGGGGTCCACTTAAGGTGTACCATATGGGGTGTACAGTGTGTGTGTGTGTGTGTGTGTGTGTGTGTGTGTGTGTGTGTGTGTGTGTGTGTGTGGTGCCACGTCCGACGTCCAACTGCCACTGCCCATTAAGACCTGTCCCGGGACAGCGAACGCAAACACACACACACACACACCAACATAAACACGTATGGGCGTTCACTAAGTGGCTCGCCATCTTGCACTCTGCCCCCCCCCCCCCCCCCCCCCACCCCTCTCACGTGCTGAGACACACACACACACACACACACACACACACAGACATGCAACACATACATGCGACACACACTCCCTCCCGTGTGGACGACATCAGCGCCGCGTTAGGAAGGAGGGCATGCACATCCGCACGCACACGCATGTGCTAATGCTACCCCCCCCCCACACACATGCACACACACACACACACACACACACACACACACACACACACACCCGTCGGCCTCTGTGGAATAGCCATGTCACAATCAAGAGGCTCTCCGGCCCTAATCTGCTTTTTAGGGCCCCGCCGCAAACACTCA
>JAFBJZ010000591.1:352500-355000 GCA_016785225.1 Psettodes erumei
GTGGATGATGCAGTTGGTGTAGAACCACAGAGCAGCCTTGGAATTTTGTTTTCTCCATCAAATCCTTGTTTTCCATTTTGTTATTTGTCTTCTCTCTTCATAAGCGCCGGACGGTTGATGGTTTTCCATGCGGGAACCAGGAAAACGAATAAACAAGACGGTGGAAATTATAATTCTTCAAACGCTCCTGGAAAGTTTTTTTGTTTTTTGTGGAAAGAGTGCGAAAGTTTTCAGAGGTTGAAGTTCAACGGATCCAAACTTCAAACCCACGTGACGACGCCGGCGCCTGTACCTGTGCCCCCCCCACACACACACACACACACACACACACACACACAACAAAGGTGGGGCGGGTCATACAACACGGGTTGCCCTCGGGCCTTTATGCCCCGCCCCCTCCTGGGGTCAAAGTCAGACAGAGAGGACGGAGGGGAAGGATAAATTTTTGATTTGGGAAGCGGTGAAATGATAAAAAATAGATTATAAAAACACATGATAGCACCACAGGGTGTTTCTGTAAAACGAAACCGGAATCAAGACGTCGTCGGGACGTTAAGATTTTAAAAGTAATGCTCTTCTTTGCCTCGTTTTGCAGTTCGGGTTTAAAAGACGCCGAGAGGTGGAGACGCAAAGAGGTGGAGACGCCCACGTCACCACGAGACGGGGTTTGCAGCGAGGTATGTTGTCACGCACAAGATGACTACACACACACACACACACAGAGTCCTTCTAATGGTGCAGACAGGACGTGCACAGTGTGTGTGTGTGTGTGTGTGTGTGTGTGTGTGGAGGCCATTTGCAGGTGGGGGTGGGTGGAGCGAAACACGCTGCAGCACTCAGGCGGTGGCAGCAGCGGCGTTCGCCTTTCCCTCCATGTGTGAGATGCGTGATGCGTCGTGAGCTGGCAGCTGAGGCGGGGAGCGAAAAGTGTGTGTGTGTGTGTGTGTGTGTGTGTGTGAGAGTCACTTAACCCTCCCCCACACACACACACACACACACACACACACACACACACATATACACACACTTTGGGATGCAAAAGCCCAAAATAATAATAAATCATGATGGTGTGGTGACCCACCGGGACGTCACCTGCTGGTTTCTGAAACCGGACGCGACCATATTTGGAGTGGAGCGAGGGGAAACATGCTACCTGTCAATCACAAACGTAGCCACGCCCCCAAACCTCCCCTGCTTCCTGCTTCCTCTAAACGAACACAATGTTGCGTTAAACTCAGTAATAAAAACGTTTCCTGACGTCATAAAATCCATTTTTCTCACCGGTGGAGTCGCCCCCCGGTGGTCGCTCAGGAGAAGGCGGGTTTAACGCAGAAGCTACGCCCGTTTTTCATTTTCCTGTCTCGCAGAGAAGATTTCTGCCGTTTGTCGGTTCTGGCGGCGCCGTCGGGAACGTCTTTCATCTTTTTTTTTTTTTTTTTTTTTACGCCCACACCGGATGAACCCGGCGTGTTTTTCCCTTTCGCGAGCTGTTTTCCGACGTTGACGGATGGGCGGAAGAGGTTGAGAGAGAGAGAGAGAGAGACCTGATCCAAAGAAAGAAAGAAAGAAAGAAAGAAAGAAAGAAAGAGGAGGTGGAGGTGGGGGGGGCACCACACTCAGCTACAGGAAAGACTGCAATTAATAATTTACATCATCTGTCACTGTGCGCTCCACTGGACCACTCAACAAACAGCACCCGTAATTTAAGGCAAAAAACACACACACACACGCGAGGGCACTGCACACACACACACACACACACACACACACACACACAAAGAAAGAAGTGCAAGGCCCTGCATTAACACACACATGCACAAACAGTCACACACGCAGCGCGATGACGACTCTCTCTCCGCCCGACTTCCCCGCTAAAAGCAACGGCGGCAGAGATCAAATGGCGGCGGCGGTGGAGGCGCGACCCGCTCCTCTTTTATACCTGCAGTTTGGTTTCTCCACCCGAACCCCCCCCCCCCCTTCCTTTTGTCTGCACGGCGATGGCGGCGGCGGCCATGTTAAATTTATGCGGCGTGTGTGTCGCCGCGAGCTAGCGCCCGACGGTAAATATTTGATACGCTTCCCATCCCTCGGAGAAATTCCCCCCCAAGCGCGGGATCGGACCTGTTGGCGGGCGAGGACCCGAAGCGGAGCGGGAGCGGCCATGTTAAATTTACAATGTTTGTTTTGGAGGGAAGAAACCCGGCGAGCGGCCGCGTCATAATTGATCCGGCGGGTCGGCGCCGCGTCCAGGCGGGTTTGAATATTCATCGCCTGCGGCGGCTTCAGTTTGACTTCGGAAGCGACGAGGGCCGGACACGGATCCGCGAGGGAAGCCGGACGCAGAACCGAACCCAAACAGGGTTTCCGGTCCAGTCCGGTTCTGTTCCGTTCTGTCCCGTCGGGAATGTGGACCGAGGCTCCCGGGCTTCGGGAATCCTGGACACGCCCCCGCAGATCCGACTTTCACGGGGACGGTTAACAAAATCCACGATTTCACGGC
>JAFBJZ010000591.1:360000-385000 GCA_016785225.1 Psettodes erumei
GAGGAGGAGGAGGAGGAGGAGGAGGAGACGTAAGAGGTGAGCTCGTAAAAGGAAGGAGGCATGGAGACTCCTGAGGACGCGTTACTCTACAACGCTCAGGGCAAAGGTCGCGCGGTCGCCGAAGGTTTCCGCTCGTTCTCTAAAGTCCTGGACTTAATTCATTCGCCCCCATATAACCTTTTAAAGTCAAACGTCTTTAATTCTGAGTAACACACGTGAAAAAATACACAAAATGTGCAAAAAAACTGTCTAAAATGTGTGTTTTGTGCTAATTTACAGTTAGCGCGCTAGATGAGCCAAGCTATGGCCTCCATCGTAGAGTCTCGACCCAAACCTCTGAGCAAGGCACCGAGCTGGTCCGATGTGTGTGTGTGTGTGTGTGTGTCAGTCCACACACACACACACGCCCCACCCCACCCCCACCCCCACCCCGCCATCTCCCTGCAGAGCATCCTGGGTAACAGAAATCATGGCTGTCTGTTAGTGCTCCAAGTCCAGCCATGCAGATAATGTGAGGAAGTAACGCACACACACGCACACACACACACACACACACACACACACACACACACACACACAGGCCGGTGAGTTTCCTAACGGCTGTGTTTTAAAGGACAAGGCCGGAGGGACGGTCAGTGAGCGAGAATCAATGAGGAGGTTGGGACTCGCTGTGTGTGAGACTGAGAGCTACATGGACTCCTGTGTGTGTGTGTGTGTGTGTGTGTGTGTGAGAATATTATGGCCCGGCCGTACTTTTTTGTACGTTACGTATGTTTTTGTGTTTGCAAATGTAAAGGTTTTGCTCTGTTTTGGTCTCCACCACCTCTTGTTGAAGTTTTGTTCCGGTTTTAAAATATTACCCCACATTATGATATGGCATAGATTCCCATGATGTTCTCATTTAAGCATTTTTATTATTAATATTATTTTTATTTATTATTATTTTTTGTTTTCCGTTGCATTTCGGACCGCGTCGCTCGCGCTGCCGTTTTAACCGTCACCTCTGAACTGAGCGCGGCTCGTCGAGTTGCAGGTGAAGGTTACGACCCCGCGGACACGACGCTCAGAACGGCCACACGCGTAACGCAAAAAGCAGCAAAAACACTCGCGGGTTTTAAAGAATCGTCACATTTGGGTGAAAAGATTTGGACGAACTGACCCTTTAAACCTGCGCTCGCTGCTCAGACTCTTTTGCATTCCCATTTTTCCAGGGGCTAAGAGGTCATTACCCCGCCCACCACCACCTCCACCCACCTCAGAAGCATCCACCTTCAACTTTCACCATGAAAAACATGACCCCCCCCCCCCCACGTTGAGGTAAGATGTTTTTACTCCCCCACCGCTCCGGACGAGATTACTCCATTAATGGACCTCGCCTGCCTCTTTTTCTCTCTCGCTCGCCCCCTCCGACACTCTTACAGTACTCTTCCACCTAGTGAATTATGAATGGAGGGCCCCCTTGTTTTTCTGCCTCCGGCCCGGCCCGCTGTCCACTCAGTGCACTCTACTGTACATGCACACATCACGTCTGAACACGGGGCGGGTATCGGATCCGATCGATGAGGCTTTTTACGGGGGCCGAAGCCGCCTCGCTTTCGGGACGGGTTCTTCTTTCGGTCCGCTCGCGAAACAAAGTTTCAGGCTTTTTTTTTTTTGTGCAAAAGCCTGGAAACCTACGCCCCCCTGCACAACGTGACAACGGAATATGAAATAATATGAAGGTTCTCAGAGGTTCTGTCCTCTGTTGTTTTGGCTAAAAGTCTGTGCGACCTGGTTCGTCTCTTTCTGCTGCCGTCCCCGTAGCAATCTCGACTTTCGGCGTTATGAGCGGAGTTTGCCGAGTTTACCGACAGGCACATGCAAACCGCTCGACAACATGGCGACCCGTTGGCAGCTGTTAATCTGCTCCATCCGGCCCAAGCCGCCGCCGCCGCCCTTTACAGAGACATCGGCGGCGCTAATGACGAGCTGCAGCCGTAATTAGCCTCATCAGACGGACTTTCAGAGTGTTTAAATTAGCTTAATTAGCTCTGGTACGCACCGTGCATGTGTGTGCACGCGGCGTACCAGAGCTAATTAAGCAGTAACGCACACGCGTGTGCGCACGCCCGCTCCCCGCGGACCCGGCCTCGGGCTCTTTTAGCGCTAACGCGGCGGCGAGTTGATGAAAAGCTGCTGGTTTTTAAAAGTTAAATGCCACTGTGTAAATACATTTCCAGGGGATGTCCGGGGAATAATCAAGTTTTAATTTAGCTGCTAATCTAATTAGCCGCTACGGCGCTCGGCCCGCGTCCCCGAAGCGATCCGAAGGAGACGGAGGGAGAAAGAGAGAAACCCAGAAAACCTACAAGGAAATTGCTTGGAAAAAAAATCACTACGCGAAGGTTTCTCAGATTTTCTGTCCCGGGGATATCGGCACATCTGTGGAATTCCAATCAGACGGAGGCGGAGAAAAAAACGGCGAGCGAGGGAAGATTTCTGCAGACGGACGTCTCTCTCTCTCTCTCTTTCTCTTCTGTTAACTGCAGAAAAGTTGATGCAATAGCATATTAAGTCAGTCAATGGACTTTATCAATGCCGGCGTCCATTAATAGACAACGGCCTGCAGCACAAAGCTGCAGTGCGGAAAAGGCTTCACGCGCTGATCTGGTGTAAGTTGTGATTTTATCGTTTCTGGAGTGAGAACGAGAGGAACATGAGCAGAAGTGCAAAACACACCTGCGCTACACTTTCTTATTGTCATTTCAAAATGTAAATAGCATGACGGACGTGTTCCTCCCGCCCTGTGATGTGGCGCTTCGGCGGATTACGCCGACCGTAACGAGGAAGCGCAATTAGCATGAAGGCGGGTGGTGTTTGGGTGGTGGGAGGCTCCCGGTTGCTTAGGAATGCAAAAAAAAAAAAAAAAGAAAAATCAAAGGCTGCGATGTGAACAGGGGTGTGTGCACATGCATGTGTGTGTGTGTGTGTGTGTGTGTGAGGCAGAAAAAGAAGCGCTTCTCTGTGTGCGGCGTTCAGCTCCTCAGTGGGGAGGGAGCGCAGGAGGGCTGGATGAAGAGATGAAGGTGAGGACGAAGCTCCCGACGCTGCAAAAAAAAAAAAAAAAAAAATCGAGATATAAAAATGCGAGAGCGATTTCATCACCGCGTCTTTCACGTTTAAAAAAAAAAAAAATTAAAAAAATATAAAATGTGTTCGGCAGCAGCGAGGTAATCTGAGTCGTCCCCAATCCAGACTGTAATCAGGCGTTAATGAAATAAATAAATGTAATAATGAAGGGATTTTGTTGCCAAAATTGAACAAAAGTTAAGAGACGGGGTTGCAGAGGGGAGGGGGGCACACAGCTTTGCTTTCTGGGGGGGGGCGCGAATTAAAAAGGAAGGGATGATTCTGCAATTTAAAAAATTGCTTGATACCGCTTGAAATATCATCGCCTGATATTTTTTTTGCAGCATCTCCAGCCCAGCCAGCGGTGAAGAGGCCGGGGGCTTCATTAGAGAGATCTGGAGGCCGACCCTATCAGCCTGGGGGCACGCGGGAGGGGGCCCGGGGTCTCCGCCAGCGGAGAGACGGGAGCCGGGCTCCCCTGGGCTCCTCGCGACCGACCTCCCGCTTCTGCGGATGGGCCAGAAAAATCAAGTGCGCTCCCCTTTGAACAACCTCCTCCCTCCTCCCTCTCTCCCCCTTTCTCCCTTTCTCTGTGGACCTAATGAATGATTCATTTAACCCCTCCACCACCTCCTGCACCACCCAACTCCTCGCCTTTGCACCCAACCACCCAACCACCCATCTCCCCCTCCTTTATTTTCTTTCTGTTCTCCCATTTCATCGCAAGTAGGGACTTATTTAAATAAAGAGTAAGAGAAAAAAAAAGAAAAGAAGAAGAAGTGAGAGAGCGGATGGGGCGACGGTAGGGTGGGGGTGTGGGTGGGGTACGGTGGTGATGGTGTCGGGCATGAAAAGGAAACAGAGGAAACAAGAAAGGAAGGAACAAACGCCCATTTGTGCCACACATCCCTCCGTGTATCCCATTAAAAGGAATGTTTGACAAATTACTTTACACAGCTTGGATGTTGATTTGCCGTGTGTGTGTGTGTGTGTGTGTGGGGGGGGGGGTTAAGGAGATGAAGCACTTGTCAGACACACACACACACACACACTCTCCGCTAATGAGGGCGCGATGGTAGAAAAGCCCTTTAAATGAGGTGGAACGCTGCGCCGCAGCCGCTGCCCACATGAAATCAATTACAGCCCTTGTTATGTGCGAAGAGTCGTTCATTTAATGGAATAATTGGCCGGGACACCGAGCGGCTAATTGCCATGATGAAACCAAATTTCTCACATGAAAAGGGAAGTAAATGAACGGAGACGGCGCACTTGAAAGGGCCGGGGACGGGCTTTCAAAGACGGGTTTTATATTCTTAGATTCGTTCTCCCAGGACGCGATTCAAGCGGAGGAGAGATCCGTCTCTCAAGTCTGGGTCAGGAAATAGAACGAGAGGAAACGGGGTTTGGAAAAAAAAAAAAAAAACCTTCCTGCCACCTCCCGGCGACAAACTGGGATCTTAGCATTGTAAATATTTGACGTAATTATGAAAACGAGAGGAAGGTCGTGTGAGGAAGCGAAGGTCGTCTCTGCAGACTGAGGAGGAGGACGGAGGCGAGGCGGGGGGGCGTTTACGCAGCAGGTTCTGGTCCCGGTGCAGAACCTCAGCAACCCCAAACATGTTCCCTGAGGTTCTCCAACCATGTTCTGTAAGATAAATAAGATATTTATCTCATAGAATATGGAAACTTTTACACCGTTTCCTTTTTAAACCCCACCCACTCAGCACCTGTAAACATTCAAAAGGCAGAAATAGGCATTAATGATCATAATCATTTAATTAATCATGTGAAATACTGTCAGTGAAACACAACTGTAACTGTAAACACAACAGTAATAATGTCTAATAGAAGTAGAAGCTGCTTTTATTTGCATCTCATCAACATTTAGTACGTTTGTTATTCGCAGATTATTTCAGAGGAGGTTTTCTGTGACAGTTCTGCCTTTGCTCCAGTTCTTCACACACACACACACACACACACACACACACACTTCTTGTTATATGTCTGTATGTGCGCTGGTTGCCAGTCGTGCTCCTGTGTGCGACGCTTGGCAGCCACATCTGAGAGACACAAGACACAACAGTCTCATCGCCATGACACCCCCCCCCCAAGCCTGAAGACAACTCCGAGGCCAAGTGGCAGGACTTCAGAACCCAAGATGGCGGCCTGCCCCCTCCCATCCTGCCTAATTATAATGCCAGATCAGCTCTTCATCCTCCCCCCACAATCAAAACACACTCTTTCACTTTCACCATCTGCCGTCCAGCGTTTTCCACTGGAGGAAGCCGTCAACCCGAACACCTGCCCAGGTGTCCGCCCCCGCCTGAACGCCACAGCGTCAAAAAAAAAAAAAAAAAGGAGTATTCCAAACTTTCAGCGAGTTTGACGGACGCTCCTCCGAAGTTGCTCCTGATTGACGTCCGTTTCCTGCTTTTTGATCCGTGATTATCTGGGATGAATAATTCAAAGCGCTTAAAAACTTAATCAAGACCCCAGTAAGTCTTTTTTTTCACTTTTGGACTTCTGAGACGAGGCAAGAGGTTTTGACGGACGTGAAGGACGGAACCGGGGGACGGGGGAATTATAGCCAACTTTAAAAAAGAAACAAGAAAATGGACAGAAAGGGAGGATGAGGAGGAGGAGGAGGAAGGCGAGCCGTGTAAGAGGAGGAGGAGAGGTGTGGCAGACCGGGCCGAGGGGAACCCGCCCCTCCTAATTGGTACTTAAACACCCGCGCCAAGCAGAACTGTTGCTATCATAAGAAATTGATGAATTAACCGAGTGAGCGAGATCGGCAGAGAGAGGGCAGGAGACTGTGGGACGGCGGAGAGAGAGAGAGAGAGAGAGGGGGTTCTGAATCTTTTAACAGGATAACTTACTTGGGCAAAACAGCTGTTTATGCATTATTTGTGCGGCGAGCCATTTACCACCGTTTAGGATGAAAACCTTGGATCCCGGGCTGCAGGAGTCGCCCGCGGGGGACAGCCCGGGTTTTTGGGGAGGGACCCGGCGGCCCATCAGTCACTGATAAGAAAGGATGAAAAATTAATTTGCTGGTAGTTTCGTTTTAAAGACTCGGATATCGGGGCCTGTCAGTCTGCGAGCTTCGGTTTAAGTGACAAACAGGCGAGCGGGGAATCGGGGGGGGAGGAGGAGGAGGAGGAGGAGGAGGAGGAGGTGAGCATGGATGGAAAGTTTGTGGACGAGGGAGGCTGCGCCCTCATGAGCTAACTTATTCGGTTCTGTCTCCGTCTTCCCGCTGGACGGTTTGGACTCAAAGATGGCGTCCCGCTCACTTTAACGAGAACGGCTGTCCTCGCTGGAAAATGGGCCGGACCAGAACAGGAAGGATCCGTGTGCGCGTTCGGGCTCGTACGAATCGCACAACCTCGCATAAATAAACCTGCAGAGCCTCGGACCTGCGCCCGTGAAAAAAAAAAAAAACAAGACGGGAGAGTCAATATGCGAGTTAACACAAAAAAAAAAGAAAAAATGGAGTTCTGAGCGTCGGCACCGCCGAGGCCGTCTGCTGTTCGGTGTGTGTCGGTGCTTTGTCGAACTCTTTGTGGAGAGTTTTGTGTGTTGCTGAATGTTTACACCCCTCGTCGGCCTTGGACGGATCCTATTATCTAAAATGCATCAGGATCCAGTTGTTGTTGGTCCGTGTTCTCATTACCTGTGCGTGTTTTTTTTATTTGACTCAAGGACTCGGCGCGATTGTAGAATATATTTGAAAGCTTTTAAAGAGAGAGAGAGAGTTTAAAATGATAAATACTGGCATCACGCTGACTTCAGCGGGTGATTCGTGTGGATCCGGAGCGTGTGTGTATCCAGGTGTGCGGTTTTCCCGCTCCCCTTCCCGTTCCCGTCTCCTCTCCTTGTCATCCCTCCCCGCCCGTCGCCTCGGGGCGACAGACGCCTCCGTGTCACGCGGCTCTGATGCTGATCGGTCCTGATGCAGGGAGCTTTGTCCCCGTTTGTTCACCTAAAGCCTCGGCGCGTCGCGTCACCGCCGCCCGGGAGGAGAGCTGTCTCGCCGCACACACGCGCGCACACAAACAGACACGCACAAACACGCTGTGACATGTTCAGGCTGAAGACCTGACACGGGATATGTCAGATCTTTCGCCGAGCTTTCAGATTGTTCTCTTGACTGCACGTGCAGCGTTTTAACATCCGTCAGTCATACCAGCTTTCGTGTTAGCGTGACTGATTGACGATTGATGATCTTGATCGTCTTCTGCTCGGTGTAAAACCTATTTTAAAATGTCTACGCATATATCATTATCTGTAGTGTGACGATGTGATGATGTAGCAATAACAATCTTTGCTTCGTGGCATATTCAGGCAGAGATAGAATGGATCAAACAAAAAACAATCAATCAATCAATCAATAATTTTGTTGGATTTAGCAAAAAAAGACTCGTGGGGGCGAGGCAAGTTTATTTGTGTTGCACATTTCAACAACAAAATAAAAGATAGATAGATAGATGGTGGTTGGATGGACGGCTGGACTTTAGCTAGCTAGTTGTTTAGCTAGCTAGCTATCTAGCTAGCTGGATAGATAGATCGTGGATGGATGGATGGACGATAGCTAGCTAGCTAGATAGATAGATGGTGGTTGGGTGGATGGATGATGGCTAGCTAGCTATTTAGCTAGCCATCTAGCGGGCTAGCTTGATAGATAGATGGTGGATGGATGGATGGACGATAACTAGCTAGCTATCTAGCTAGCCATCTAGCTGGCTAGCTAGCTAGATAGATGGTGGATGGATGGATGGACGATAGCTAGCTAGCTATTTAGCTAGCCATCTAGCGGGCTAGCTTGATAGATAGATGGTGGACGGGAGGATGGACGATAACTAGCTAGCTATTTAGCTAGCCATCTAGCTGGCTAGCTAGTTAGATAGATCTGTCAAGTCTTCACACACACTGACTCTCTCTTTTCCCACATAATGAGAGTTGGGTCCTAATGGAGGGGTGGTGGTAGCGGGTGTGTGTGTGTGTGTGTGTGTGTGTGTGTGTGTGTGTGTGTGTGTGGGGGGGGGCTTTGCCAGGAATATCATCATTCATGACGGGCTCGCGGGGCGAGTCGTGATTAGCCGGCAATTTATTCTGGCGGGCGCGATTGAGAGATGGAGATGTGTTTAAATGTCAGAGGGAAGGTTGGGTTCTCATCAACCTCTGCTCACCCGTCCGCTTTGAATATTCTTATTGCCGTCATGTTTTAGTAATGAGAGTTGAAAAGTAAGTCAAATTTAACCTTCGCTGTACCTGAGGAAACTATGAATATTAACGAGGCCCATTATGTGTACCTGATCTGAAAGAATTTTAACCCCGCGCCGGGCTGCCTCTCTCTCTCCTCCTCACCAATTTTCCCCATCCCTCGCTTTCTCCCTCTCTTCTCCCCCTCGTCTTCTGCTCCGCATTTCTTTCGCCATTTTCCGTCTCGCTCGGTCGTTCCTCCGCCTTCATCGGCGCAGCTGGGACGTTTTGGAGGCTGTGCTTTAGTTAACGCTGACTCCAGAACAGTTAATTCTCTGTTTCACGGCGGACAGGAGGGCCGCGTTCCTTTTAGGTGATCTGGTTCGGACCTGGGTTAGTGCGTGTGCCGGTTCACTGCGTGACAACCTTAATGGAACCGAGCCATCGTTAGTTTCTTTTTCGCCTGCTCTTTCCCCCCCGATCCAACAACGACAGAACCTGAGGTTCCTGTCGGTTCTATCTCATCGGCGGGGTTCTGACGACACGCTGTTGGGTCGGGTTCTGTTCGGGTTTCCTTTGCTCATTTGCTCTTGTCCATATTCTGTCTGCCCCCCCCCCCCGCCATTTCCCCGCCGTCTCATTTCCCTCTGTCATGAGAGGGGAGGGGGCTGTTTACCATGCAGAGATGGTGTTTGCATAGATCAGGCTGAGTGTGTGTGTGTGTGTGTGTGGGGGGGGGGGGGTTACTTGGTGGATTAAGGCTTGATCAAGGCCCCATCAACACACACCCTCACTCCCACCTCCCCTGGGGTGGAGGAGGCCTGGTTTTCTTTCTTTTTGGGTGGGGTGGGGTGGGGGGTGGCTGACATCTAACTGCAGTGGACACAAAGACATGGGAGACATTTGCCCCCCTCCCTCTTTCGCTCTTACCCCCACCTACTCTTTGTTTGTTTGTTTGTTTTGTGTCGTTTAACATGCACAGGGATGCAACATGCACCCCTATGCAGGGGGGGCGGGGTGGGTGGGGGCTTCTCTCTCTTATCCCAGATAATGCCCACCATCTTGGGCCTGTTATCCTGAAAGCGTGCCCCCCCCCTCGCTGTGATCCCTGGGTAATCCGGTAACGGTCCGACACTTATTAGCTGTGTGTATTGATTCTGAGCAGAGATTCCGGGCTGAGCCGCTCTCATTAGCGCTGGATAAAGTCATAATCCACCGACCTGCGGGGTCGGACCTGCTCTGCCTCACCGCTCCACCTCCTCCTCCACCTCCTCCTCCTCCTCCTCCTCCTCCTCTCTGCCTCAGCTTCACATGTAACACCTTGATTTCAAGATGTTTCAAGTCCACAGCGTGAATAAATTAAAACAAATCCTTAGCACGCGGGACATTGGTCCGAATCTAAAAAAAATCTACATTTCTGTCCCCTCTGTGCCCCCCCCCAATTGATTTTTACCCGACTCAGCAGTTTTTGTGGTCGGCCTCGTTCATTCAGCCCCGATTCATCTTAATGTAGTTTGTGGTTCTTTCCGTCCGTCCTCAGGCTTCTTCAGGGGAGAAGCGCTGGATGTAACGCAATCTTTATTAGTTTCCATGGAAACGAACCCGAATTGCCTTTCAATTTAAGAAAATAGATTTTTACGAAGACTTAAGATGCGTTCGGGAGACGAGGCCCAAAACAAAACCTTTGACGGCTGCATCGCTTCGTTGAATATTCGGAGACGGTGCGATCCATGGCCTCGGTCGAGATTATAATCTGTCAGTTTGACGTTAAATACTTGATTTTTTTCTTTGGTGGGAGAGAGTCAGCTTGACAAACTTTATTCCGAACCCGGCACCGTTGTTTGGCGTGGGACGCACCTGAGCCAACGACGCCAAAAAATGGCCGAACGCCGTTTTGCGGAGTCGTTTCCTCGACTTTCTCTTTTTGTTTTGGTGTTTTATGAACTGTCACTCGTGCCAGAGAAGCAATTTCAGCGTTTTTAAAAAAAAAAAACTTTTCTAATCACGTCAGACTGTTTTTCTATCCGCCTGTCAATCACTCCCAGTCATTCTGCTCATCAGCTCTCCTTCCTCAGCAGAGCTGCTGGAAACCTCCCTCCTCCTCCTCCTCTTCCTTGTCTTCCCTCCTCGAGCCCTCCACGCCGAACCCGCTCCCGGCCGGGAGCTATCGATCCGCCCGTTGCGATAGAGGCGGTGGTGGATGTGGTGGAGGTGGAGGTGGAGGTGGTGGTGGTGGTGGTGGTGGTGGTGGGGGGCGTTCACAATGCGGCGGGGGTCTGGCTGCTCGGGCTGCATCTTTCAGAGGGCAATCGATACCGACGCCTCCTCTCCCCTTCAAAGCTTTTCATTCACACAGACAAACAGGGAGAGAAAGGAGACGTGAGGAGGAGGAGGAGGAGGAGGAGGAGGAGGAGTGAGTGACATGAGAGTTGTTTTTCTTTCGTCTCCCTCCCTCGCCGCTCCTCCTCTGTCCTCTCTGGACTCGTGGCCGAGGAGCGCAGGACACGGCGGGAGGCGCTTGAAATGCCACGGAGGTGGTTGCTGGTTCTCAGAAAGCAGGAGCTAAATATCTCCAATTTAATTTCACTTTTGATGAAATTTTTACCGACCCGAGACTTCGAGATGAGGGATACGAGGGTATTGTTGTGTGTGTGTGTGTGTGTGTGTGTGTGTGTGCGTGTGTGTGAGAAACAGAGGAGGATTTTGTGCGATAGAAAATAAGGCCTGGAGGTGTGTGTCTGTGTGTGAACGCACACAGGCAGCGAGGATAGCTCGATAGTTTTAACCTCGAGGTTATTAAATCAATTATAGCATCCTCTTCATCCTCCTCTTCCTCCCCTCCCTTTTACCCCAAAAGTGAACCCCACCCCCACCCCCCCCCCACCCGCCTCCATCCTTCCGTCCTGTCCCGGATGAACGACGCAAAAAAAGGAAAATAAAAGTCTGTAAATCCGAAATTAATGGGGTCGCACGTCTTCGCACTTTGATCGCTGCTTTCGAGGGAGCGTTGTTTGTGTTCACACGCATCGACTGTAAAAAAAAAAAAAAAAAAGTCCTCCGGCGTCTGAATACAAATTCATCTCATAAATGAAGGCGAAAGAGTTTGAGACGCAGTGTTAGGCGCCGCCCGGACAATCGTGATTTGACGGTTTAAAGCGCCGTCTCGCCGCGGTGATGCGGGAGCGTACCCCGGGGGTGTGTCCGTACGCTGTGACATCACTGCAGCTATGGGAGCGAGACAAAACCAAACAAATCAAAATCCTTTGTTCCTGAATTACATGTGTACTTTATGTACCCGCCTACTACTGTAGTACTACTGTAAATATCTACTTGGGTGACGCGACAGGGAGACGATGCTCGTGTGCGGCGAAGGGCTGGGATTTGTCAGGTTAAACCCTCTCCATTAACAAACAGGGAAAAAACAAAGCCTTGATTATTCAAACGCAGACGCCGCCGCGCCGTCTCCCGAGGGGAACGCCGCCATGCCGGGGATCACAGGCCGACGGTTCCTCCGCGTCCGTCGCTCCGCAGGCGCTCACCTTCCTTTAATATCCGCTTTTCTTAATAAACCGCGACGGGTGCGCGCGCAGCGGGAAGTTTCGCACTTTCATTGGACGTCGCGGCGAGTAAACTTTGGGCCGGTGACGCCCCGCGGCTCGCGGCGTCGGAGACAATCGCATTTTCGGCGATATCTCTTCCTTTCTTCACCGGCGCTTCTCGCTAATTTGATGCTCTGGCGAGGAAGATCGTTGGCTTTAATACAAATCATGTTTCAATCGTTACTTGAAGACCTTAAGCCCCTCGCCGGCTCTCTGGAGGGCGGCGGTAATGAGGCCTGCTGGGATTTCAATCATTTTTACATCTGTTGAAAAATAAGGAGAAGAGAGAAGAGAGAGAGAGAAAAAAGAAAAATCCGCTCCCCCTCCTCTGTTGAAAAAAAATAATTTGTTTTGAGGATTTGATAATGAAATATATATATATATATATATCTAATATAAAGCGCTCTCATCTGCTTTTGTGTTTCTTGAAATTCTCCGGCCTTGAAACCTCTCGGAACCTCGTTCCCTCCCCTCGTCGCAAAATAAATAAATCTTTCTGATATTCTGTTTCAGACACCTCTTTATCACGCGCTCCTTCTCCCCGTCAGCTCCTTCTGTCTCCGCGGTTTATGGGGTTTTATTCTCAGGACGACCCCGCCCCGGCCCGTTACTCCACCCCCTCCTCTTCCTCCTCTTCCTCCTCCTTACCCCCCCCACACACACACACACACACACACACACACTTTGATTCACTCTAAGTAATTGTGGCCAAGGTCCGACTTTTCACGCTCGAACTTCAGCCAACCTTCTGCGACCTTCGTGTCAAGGTCAAAGGTCAAAGCGCGCCCCAGCTCCGTCCGCTTCAGGAAACAGCGACGCCCGAGCCGAAGACGCTGCGTCTTACGATCGTGCAGTCGCGCAGGAAAAAGAAAAAAAAAGGGGCTGACTAACCCGTCATCGCAAAAAAGCAATATTCAAATTTCAGTCTCTTCCCTCTGCCGGGGGAAAATGTAGAAGTTATTTGACGGGTCGGAGCCTGAGGCGAGGTCGGTCCGGTCGGCCCGTCCCAGGTGATCAGAAACATATTAGGAATCTCCATGGCTGAGCAGCAGCGGCGGCGGCGTTGCAGCAGTGATGTAACGCTTACAGAGCCCGTCCACGCTGCGTCATGTACACACATCTCACTGATCTTTTTTTTTTTTTTTTTATTTTTAATCCGACACAGCACAAGACAAACACAGTTTACATCCCGATCGCTGAGCCAATCTTCTTTTAAATTAAAAAAAAAATGCAGATGAGCTGCATTAAAAGGAAAACTGTATTTAATAACATTATTTTTGCATAATTTACTCACTTTTCAATTAAATTTTCACACATTTAATATTGGCATACTGTAAAGAAAAACACTCGTTAACAACCTGAGGTTTGTTCTGACTCCAGGTGCCTAAAATGTTTCGCTGCCATATTTTACCAGTGGATTATTTTTTTTTCTTCCTTTCCAGCGCTCTAAAGCAAAATCAAACATGTATTTGAATATCAAGCTGTCGGGCGGACACATCACTGGAGTCTGGCTGCCAGCGCTGCCTTTGAAGCCTCCTGGCAGAGCTGCACCAGGGGCCCCGGAGCCGGCCGCACTGGTTTGGGCCGCATTGAAGTTCGCGCTCCACCTCGAACGGCGGATCAGAAGCGCCCCGGGGTGAAGACACCTCGACCCAACAGCACAACATCAGAGGCGGGGCCCACGCCCGCCCCCCCATGCCCATGCCCGCGGCCGCACGGGACGGCCCGCTCCGCTTCCCACGTCAACACCTGTGTGTTTGTCTGCTCGACTGACGCGTCTTCTTCTCTGTGTGCGTCTCATCGCTTCTTCGTTTGAAAGGCCAACGCTACATGAAATGTGTGTTTTCATAATGGACACACACACACACACACACACACACACACACCACATGCATCGACTGCACACATGCTAAACGCTGCGTACACGCGTGTACGCTGACCCAGTTTCTTTCCTCAGTTCAGAACATTTATTTTTTTTCCTTTTCCTGCCACATCTGCTTACATCACGCGGTGGCCGAGGTCACGCCGGTGTCACGCCGCGGCTCGTTTGATCTTCGCACGGGGGAACACGTCACATGGATCGCGCTCGAGTTTCGTGGGAGTTTTACGCGCGCGAAATGGCGTTTTAATCCGAGAGTCACGTGATTGGTCCACGCACGGGTTCACGCGGGAAATGGGAAATCATAAGTGTACACAGCATCACAGCCTCTCCTCAGGCGCTGGATGAGTGACAAATAACCTCCCTCAGCGCTACTTATTGATCAGGTGTGTGTGTGTGTGTGTGTGTGTGTGTGTCAGCCATCACTTGGGGTTCACAGGCTTATAAATACAGTTTGTCATTGACCCTTAAATGAACTCTGTGTTCTGCTCAACAGGTCGAGTGAACTGCAGCTGATTCGCAGAAATCGACTCTGATCATCAGGTTTGATCGTTTGAAAACGGCATCAACACGGAGACGTGTGATTCGTTTTAAACATGATGATGTCATCGTTTCTTATTGTTTTTTACTTCCTGTTATTGCAGAGCTGCCATTTTGCATCTTTATTAAATGCAACAATTAGAAAAATCGCAGTATTCTTCTGCGTGCACGAATTCATAAATGAACCTAAATCCATCGCAGACCCCGAACGCAACATGTTCACCTCTGTTTTCTGTGAAGGGGGCGTTCAGGGAACCGTATTAAATCAGTAAAAAAGAAGAAGCGGAGTGAAGACAAGTTGAGGTGGACGCCAGGTTAAAAAAAAAAAAAGCAAAACAAAACCCCAAAGTGAATCACATCACTTCATCCCAGAAATAACTCGCACACTGGACGGTGTCAAACATCATGAATTGATGATGACGTCTCCTCGCGTGATACGGGGAAACTTCTCCACCTGAGCAGCTCCCAGGTGTGACTGTGTTTGACCGAGCGGAACATGTGTGTGTGTGTGTGTGCGCGCTGAGTCAGACTCCCCGTGTTTGGACCCGGGACAGAGATGGACCCGGTCGACGCAGGTGGATTCATCCGAACACTGGAAGAGTTTGTCGGAGCCGGAGTTCCCTGAAGGCAGCGGGGCTTGTAGACACGTGGTTGGAGGCTCCTTGTTTTTTTTTATAGGCCCTGACTCCTCGATGGAGGGCGGGCGGGTGTGGGTGGGGTTGGGGTTGGGTGGGGGGTGGCAGTGAGGCGTTACAGTATACAGTAACTCCTCCATCAAGCAGTAATTAAACTGCTCCAACACTGACACCGTGTGGTCAGAACCAGTACTGCAGCCAGTCAGATCCAAACCTCTGCCCTCGCCTCCTCCTCGCCTCCTCCTGCCCTTATCTCCTTACCTGCTCTCTTTTCCTTGCCACCTTGCTGCCTCCTCCTTTTTCATTTCCCCCTTAATTGCTTCCTTTCCTCCTCCTTTCATTTACTCCACCACTTCTTACTACTTTCCTCCTCCTGCTCGCCATTATTGGTGCCCCCCCCCCCCCTCCACCCGCTCCACCCTCTCCACCCCCCCAGCTCATTGCAGAAAGTAGAGCATCTATTTATTATTGATGAGGTCGGCCCTGTGGTGAATGGAGGAATAAACTTTTTGTGCTCCCTGCACTTTGCTGCTCTTTTGTTTTCAAAGACGACCCGGGAACCAGCAGCACAGACGGTTTTAACCTTTAAATAACCACATTTTTTTAAATTTATTTATTTTTTTAAAGCTAATCCTCTAATCACGTGACCCTCAAAACTGTTGCGCTCACGAGATTGTAAAGAAATGAGGCAGTACGTGTGAGAAACGTTCTTTAGCTGCTTCGCTTTCAGAGAAACTTTTCCTTGTTACGGCCGAATCGTTGGACGACAAAACGCAGAGACTCGGTTTCCTATTTCCTTTAATGTCTCGCAAGCAAAAGAAAAAAAAAAGGAAACGGGATGATAATCTGTGAGGGAACAAAGCCAGACAAACGCGGGATGATGTGGCAATAATCCGGCACAGAGTGAGAGCCAGGTTTTTATAGGGACAGGGTGATTACAGGTGATGAAGGTCAGGTGTGTCTAATCTGTGAATCAGAGTCTGGCCACGCCTCCTGCCGCAGCCTGAAAAACAAAAAGTGGAGGAGGAAAAGCCAAAAAGCAAAAAACCAAGCAGAAACCGAACCATCACATTCCTTTTGTTTTTTATTTTGTTGTTTTTGTGTTGACATTGAGGTGTGACCCCTTCACTCACCTCCTGAAATCATCCTGAGCCCCACACAAAACAATTATTAAACAGTTATAACAGCTAATTTATCCTGCAGACTGCGAGAGAGAGAAAAAAAACAAACTACGTTAAAAACAACAAAAAGAACAAGAAGTGTATTCTGCCACCTGATTGGCCAGGTGTGCTCAGGTGGGGTGTTGGGCGGATGTTTAAGTCTTTGCTCCTTTTGGCGCGTCGGGTCGGTCCAAACTCACAACAAGCGGACGGGGATTTATAATTGGGATTTAAAATTATTGTTGTTGTTGTTGTCGCTCGCGTGGTTCCGCGTCACGGCCAGGAGAGGGCGCTGCAGCGTCACCGACGAGTCAGATGCTCCTCACGGAGGACGGAGTGATGGATGTAACAGGAAGTAGATGTATATTAACTTTAATTATCTGGGTCATTTTATTGATGAATGTGCCGTTAATCCCACACATGTACAATCTGATTACAGGTGTTTCTTTATTTCCGTTATAATTCCTGCAGAAATCCGATTGTAACTCGATTATTTTAGCCCATTTTAACACTGAATCAGCTTCTTACGGGAATCGTTGGATTTTTTTTCACCGATCGAACACAAAATTCCTCGGATATGAAATGAAGGAGTTTTGTTTTTCCACCTTTTTAGCAGCTTTTCCTCTGGACCTCCGCCCTCAGCTGTCATTTCTCAGATTATATTTAGGTGATATGGCATTTTTTTTTTTTTATGCAGTGTATGAACCCACAGACCAAACACACGTTTTCTATTTTATTTTTTATTGGCCACTAGGGGGCGGCACTCTGTTATACTTTGATCAGATCCAGCGTTCATTCAGGTGTCGTACTCGCTCTGCGTTTGGCTTCCTGAGGTAAATATGTGGCGCCGGTTCCGTCCGCGCTCAGCGGGTTCGTTCATTGGAAACATCTGCCTGCCGCAGCTGGACTCGGCGCCGACTCGCTCGGAGCGTCAGCGGTGAGAAAGTCCATCCTCTAAAACAGTGGAATAAACGTAGGCAGTAAAAAAAGATGTGTGTGTGTGTGTGTGTGTGTTTGCACTGTGACCTCTCCTTCCTGCGGGGGCAGCGGGCAGTCCCCGTTACCCAGGGTGCTTTGCGGGGGCCAGCTGTCAGGGCCCGCGTCCAGCGGTTTCCAGCCCGGACTGTGGGAACCCCGGCCCGTCTCACAGGGCTCGCTGATATCTAAGAACCGCCCCGCTTTTCTCATCCTGCACTTCCTGGACCCAGCGGCTAAATATACGGCGCCCGGGGGCCCGCCGACTTCCCGCCGCGTCCCAAAATACCCGGCGCCCGCGTCCAGCATGAGACTTTTCCGCCGAGCTCGTCCGGTGCGGTGCCGGTTCTGTTCGGACCCGGCGCTGGAGGACTCTGTCACCGGTGTGAACGTTTCTGCAGTCTGCACTCGTTCAACCTGCAGTTTCCCCACTTGTGAGGATGGACGGATGAATGGATGGATGAGTCCACGCAGCACTTAACCCCATCACTGAACACCACCTCCACCTCCACCTCCACCCAGCAGCAGCAGCAGCATCAGGCCATTACTGTTCAGGAAATACGCTGAATTATTCAATCGCTTCCTCTGCATTCTCTGCAGGATGCACACAGTCTGTCGCCAATCACAGAGAGGGTGTGTGTGTGTGTTTGTGTGTGTGTGTGTGTGTGTGTATGTTTGTGTGTGTGTGTCTGCATGTGTGTGTGTGTGTGTGTGTGTGTGAAAACCCAATAGTGACCTACATCAGGTGCTTGAACCAGATTCACAGAAGATTAAACTGAGATTGCAGAGATGAGGTTTGCTATAGTTTACCTGGTACTTGTGGGGCGGGTGGGTTGGGGTTGGGTGGGTGGGGGGGGGGGGGGGGCATTGAGAAGTTTTTTGTGAAGTTTTATAGTGGGGGGGGTAGAGGTCAAAGGTCAAACAGACTTAAATACTAAAAACAGCGGAGGAGTCAAAACATCCAGAGGAAAGAAAAAAAGATTTACCTCTTCCTGATCCCAACTTTGCCCTCAGTTTACTTTCCAGACGTGAAATGTGATGTCGACATCTGTCGCCTCCGACCCGTACACCACCCTCCACCACCACCACCCACACCCCCACCCACACCCCACCCCCCTGGTTACATTTGGGATCGTCTTTCTTAAGAACCAACTCTGCGGTTCGGTATTTCTCTCGCTCGAGCAAAGAAAACAAACCTCAGATGAGCTCTCACCAAGTGGGTGGGAACGGGTTCTTTTGGACCGAGCGGGTTTATCGCAGCTGCGTGTGCTGACCCGGTCCAACCGCGGGGGCCGCGACGGATGGAGGGGGGGCTTCACCCTTCGCCATCATCTTTTATACTGGAATTCAGCTCGATCGCGATTTCATTTTCCTCTCAGCTGTCCTCGTTCCACGCTTCATAGTTTTACATGAAAATATCTGAATGGGAGCTGCTGTGTGTGTGTGTGTGTGTGTGTGTGTGTGTGTGTGTGTGTGTGTGTGTGTGTGTGTGTGTGTGTGTGTGTGGGGGCTGCTGAAGAGAGGACAGGGGACGAAAGAATGAGAGTGGGAGGGGATGGATGTGAATTCCAGAGGGCGGGGGGGAGCGCAGTTTTGTCATCCCAGCAGCAGAAACAGGAAGTGAGTTAAAACCTCTGTCCTGACCTCCTGACCCCTGCAGATAACATTCCCACCCTCCTCCGTCCCTGCAGCTGTGAGAAGCCCCCCCCCCCGCTCGCTCCCTGGATTTCTCTCTCCTCCATCTTTCCTGTACAAACACTCCTCTGTTCTTTATTCCCGCGTCACGAATTTTGCGGCTGCAGTTTGTTGACAGTTTCCTGTTGCCGAGCAGTTTTTTTTGTTTGTGTTACATGTTTTCCAGGTTCGGATCAGAATTCCGGCCCTTGTGATTCCGAATCCTCGATGTGTTTGTGTGAAACTTCTGCGCGACGACGTCATCTCGTTATCTCGTCCTCCTGTCTTCGTCCTTTCCTCCCGCCCACGCAAATCCCCGACTTCCCATTGCCCCCACACACACACACACACACACACACACACACACACACACACACACACACACACCGTTGGAGGAGAGCCGCAGCTATGACCTCTTATCTTCGCCCTGCCAGCACCTAAGCCGTCTGGACCCGTGTTGTGTCTTGGGTCGTGACATCATCGCCCGTGTCCCAGAATCAGAACCGAATCATCATATTTCATGCAAGAATGGCGATGACATCACTGATTACCGCCGCATACGTGCGGTTGAAATGTGTCACCCCCCAGCCCACCTCCTGGGTGCTGACCTTTGACCTTCTCTCATTTGCATTACTTTGTTTTTTTTGTTTTTTTGCTGCACCCATTGACAGCTGTAACCTGTGTGTGTGTGTGTGTGTGTGTGTCAGCTGCAGTTGATTGACAGTTAAATGGGTGTTTGACGGACAGGCAGTTTTGTTCTCGGGGGGGGGCTCCCAGGGTGCACCAGGGCGGCGCCTGTATAGACACGCCGGGGCCTGTGGTGAAGATGAGCAAGCTGGGGAGGATAGGTGGGTGGAGGTGGAGGTGGAGGTGGGAGGGGGGGGCGACTCCTCACCTCTGGACACCCACTGTGGGGTCAGAGGTCAAGGCGGGGGGGCTTCTGCTTGTTGTCGTCCTCGCAGCTCGACCTGATAGTTATGATGTGGAGCGTCTCAGCTTTCATGATCAATAACAGATTATTCCCGTCGATTATTCCCGTTGTGTCCAGGAATTCCGTCGTGTGAGAATTCCCGTGGAAATCCCAACATCTGTTTTTGTCCCGCCCCGCGTGTCATTCCGGGTAAAACGCTCCGTGTCAAAGCTTTAAGACTTTCTGAAACACCAGTTCAGTGTGTACGAGCCTGTGATGCTACACTGATGCTAACTGCTAACAGAGGTCAGAGGTCAGAGGTCAGAGCAGCTCGCCTGCAGGACGTGGATTCGAACCCGCAACCTTATGTGCGCAGGGCGAGTCCAGCGGTGGCGAATAATTGGTTTTATTGATAAAAGCTTGTTCGTGCATTATTCATTTTCATCACACACACACACACACACACACACACACACACACACACACACACAGACACACACTGAGACCAAATGTTTGTGTCCCAGATCACATGAAGAAAGTGTGTGCGCACTTTTTATTGGTGTGCTGGGTCATGATGTTGTACTTCCACGCAGTGTGTGTGTGTGTGTGTGTGTGTGTGTGTGTGTGTGTGTGTGTGTGTGTGTGTGTGTGTGTGTGTGTGTGTGTGTGTGTGTGTCAGGGTAGGAGAAGCTAAGAGCTCTGCTTTAATGCACTTTGATTTGAAATGATGTTTTTTTTCCCTCCAAGGCTGCACACACACACACACACACACACACACACACACACACACACACATCTGTTTTTTCCTCCTCTGATAATCCAGCTCTCCTCTTCTTCCTCCTGTTCTTGTGTGTCTCTTGCATGTGCACACACACACACACACACACACACACACACACATCTGTATTCACTGCTCTGGGAAGCCATTAGTGTGACCCAGCCTTGATTACTTATTTATGAGCCCAGCAGAGTAAAGTGAGGGGAGTGGGGTGGTGGTGGTGGTGGTGGGTGGGGGTGGTGTGTGTGTGTGTGTGTGTGTGTGGGGGGGGCTCAGTTAGAAAACTCCATGTTTTCATTTCTAACGGCGTCGACAAAAGAACTGAGTCGTATCGTTCACGTGCAGGAAAACACTCGTTACTCAGGGTGGAGGCCGGATTTAACGGATTAAATTGTGTCGACCCGTCCGAGCGACATCATGATGTGGGCGTGACCCACTTTCTCCCATCGCGTGAATAAATTCTCGTTCGCTCGCCGATTTCCTTCAACGACAGGGAATTCTGCTCCGTTTGGAAATTCCATTTTATTGGTTCGTCTTTAGCCAGGAGGAGCAGCAGCAGCCACGCCACACCGCGAGGAACGAAAGAAAACAAAAACAAAAACAAAAACAAACAACATCCACAACCAAATAAATACCGCACTCGTCGGCGGCGCCGCCCCCCCCTCCCCTCCCCCGTTTGTCAAATAAATACCCGGGAAGCGACGCCTCCGACCAAACGGAAAAGCAAAGTGTGAAAATGCATATTGTTCCATATAGAATATATTCCTTTTAGATAGATTTCTATACATATTTGTTCCATATACTCTCCGTAAAATTCTGCGGCAACATACAAGATGCCGATTTTGTACCAAAAAAAAACACGAGAGGAGTTACAGCTCCGGTCCTGAGGGAGGAACGTTTGGGAAAACCTGGAATTCTGGAGCGTTTGGTTTGTACGCGCAGACGCACACACGTTCAAGAGTTCAAGTGTTTGTGCTTTTTTATTATGAGACATCTGAAGTTAGGTCAAACTGGCAGACCCACAATGCACTGCAGGACTCGCTGTGTGTGCGTGTGTGTGTCTGCACGCACGTAGCTGTGACTGTAAAAAAAACAACAACAACAACAACAACAAACAAACAAACGTTCCCCGGAGTCGTCGCCACGAGCAACCGACCGACGTCACCCAATCAGAGGCCGCGTCCACGCCGACGAGGTCGAACCTGAGAACTGAAGTTTGTTTTTGTTTAGTCCGCGCTGTTGTTTACAAACACAAATACCAGTAAAGTAGGTTATTATTATTATTATTATTATTATTATTATTATTATTAGTGAGAGTGCAGATGATGTTTCCTGCTGTAAAGCGACGTTTTCCATTCACAGAGCGCAGCATGCGAGTTTTTTTTGTTTTTGTTTTTTTTGTTTGTTGACGTTTGAGCGCAGAACAAAAAAAAAACACGTTTTCAGGTTCGGCAGCGTCGGTGCGGACGTTTGCGTTATTAGATTAGATTAGATTGTGATGTTTGATTGCCAATACTTCTAATAATAATAATTATTATTATTATTTTGATCTTCACAAAGTCATAGGAAACACTAAAAGTGGACAAAGTTGCAACGTTTAAAAACAAACAAACAAACGAACAAACCAAACAACATATTTGAGTTGAGCGTGTCCTCCGCCTCCAGTGATGAGCGCAGAAACATTGGGGGCGACGCCGACACAAACGCACAACTTTAACGATGACAAATGAATCAGCAGCTCCCGGACGGGGCCGCGCTCACGTCCCGCACCTGAGAGGGAAGAACCGGGAAGGATCCGGTCAGCGTTGCCCCAGAAGTTCCTGAATTGTTCACAAGTGAATAAGTGAATGTTTGCTATAATGGAAAACAATCATAATAATAATAATAATAATAATAATAACAATAATAATGATCTCATAGGAACAAAAATAAAGCAGAATAAAAATAGTTATGCCGTTAATAGCCTGTATTTACATATAAAAATATAGCAAAGTAACTTTGAACAGATCAGGTCAGTGTGTGTGTGTGTCTGGGTGACACACACACACACACACACACACACACACACACACACACACACACACCTGCCTGACACCGTGTGCTGTTGTTTTATCAGCAGACGTCTGACTTCATCAGCATCCTCCCTCATCTCCTCCCTTCCCTCCTTCCTCCCAGCACCCCCCCCCCCCTCAGCCGTCCATCTGCCAAACACTGCAGCCTCCCCCCCCCCCCCCCACGCTCCATTCTTCTCCGGCCCATTAAGAGCTATCATGAAGCTAATTGCCTGTTTGATCAACTCTCTGTGGACCAGGAGCTGGAGGCTTTTAGGCCGCCGAGCGAAAAGGAGGCGAGACGGGACGAGACAGTGTGTGTGTGTGTGTGTGTGTGTGTGTGTGTGTGTGTGTGTGTGAGTGAGTGTGTGTGTGAGTCAGCCCGTCCCGACTCCTGATCTCAAGTTCTGCAGAACTACGAGTAACTCGGTTCTTGTGAATGGAGAAGCCGCCGGTTCTCCAGCCCCGAGATGTTTCATAGGGTGGGAGGAGAACGGAGGAGAAGATTGAGTGAGCTGGAGCAGGAGGAGGAGGTGGAGGAGGAGGAGGTGGAGGAGGGGGAGGAGGGGGGAGGCTGGCGACAGGCTGACTTCGTGAGGAAACCCAACCAGACCCCCAGAGCTCCGCCGGAGCGGCCGCTGCTAAAAATAAAAGACGGGGGGGGGGGAGGCTTCTTCTGCTGACAGAACAACGTCCACGCACACAGGTTGTCGCACAGCAGGAGGACGCACACACACACACACACACACACACACACACGCTGCCCAGTCACAACGGATGCACCTTCCCTTTGGTTAAATAATCCCCATCCGCCTCACAGTGCTTTTCCTTTTACAAATGAGTTTCGTAGCGGTGGTGTTCTCGTGGCGTGCGGCGCCTGGTCCCTGTTTTGGCGACGAGCGTCTTTGTTCTCGGCGCTTTGCTCGGTCGGTCTTCCTTTCGTTCCTCTTCGCGAATGTCGTAGCGTTCGCCTGCGTTCAGCAACAAATAAATAGATTCCTCCGACGTCCCGATCGAACCGACGGAGAGATTCCACGATCTGCGTCCCGGGAAGTTCTCGCGGGGCGAAGGTTTGCAGGGGGGGCGGCCCGGCGAAGCTTTTGTTTCCGACGCGGTTCAGGCACAGTGAAGCTTTGGACCCTCCTGAGCTGGAGAAGAAGGAAATTGAAGGTACGTTAGGTGAAGAACACTTCCTGGTTGGTCGTTCCCGTTGGCGTGTCGTACGTAGGTAGGTGGCATCGTCGTCACAATGTCAGCTTTGGCCACGGCCGAGGGGATTCGCCTGCCCCCGCCCCCTTCCTCCACCACCACCACCGTCACCCAAACCCCACCCAATCCAAGCCTGTCATAACGGCTTCTCCAGAGCTTTGCTGCGGAGCGCGGGATGACCCGGGTTGGGGTTGGAGGCGGAGATCTTGCGACACACGGTGTTGGTGTTGCTGCACCGGCAGCCGGGGCGCGTGGCCCGGTCGTGGGCGCGCTGGCACAGGGCGAGGCACAGCCGGGCGGGCGGGTAGCAGCAGAGGCAGGGCAGGCAGAGCGCCAGCAGGCCCATGGTGCCCCAGCGGGCGCAGGCGTGGGCCGGGGCGCAGGAGCACGGCCGGTCGGCGCAGTTGTCCTCGTCGTCCTGGGCCGAGCAGTGGTAGAACAGGCCTTTGACGCAGCACAGGCAGGTGCCGTACTCCACGGCGCTCTCGGCCGAGCACAGGCAGCGCTGGCCGCAGGCCCAGCAGGACGGCAGGCGGCGCGGGGCGCGGCACTCCCGGCACTTGCAGCGGCCGCACCGCTCGCAGATGAACTGGTGGAGGCCCGGCTCGGCCTCGTCCTCCGTCGGGCCCTTGCCGAACGAGGCGTCGGGCTTGAGCTCCCCTTTCGGTTGAGAGCGGACCGCCGGGCCGAGCCCGGAGTGAGACGGCGTCAGACCCGCCAGCAGCCGCTGGTCCGACGCGGCGCTGGTCCGGGACATGGAAGAGCTTATGGTGCTGGAGCGGCTCAGGTGGGACAGGTGGGCGTGCTGCTGCTGACTCTGGCTGCGGGGCAGGGCCGAGTGGAGGGTGGGCGGCGGGTGGTGGGCGTACGCCCCGTGGGGGTAGCGGTCGTCGTGGGCGTAAAATAATCTGGACTGGGGCTCCGGCTCCGGCGCCGCGGGCCTCTCCACGTAGTCATTGTGGGCCCGGATGGCGCGTATCTGGTCGAGCGACAGCACCGGGACCTGCTGGAGGTCCAGCCCGTCCAGCTCCATCCTGAAGGAGTGAGCGGGGGGTCCGTCCTGGCGAGCCGGGCCGGGGGCGCCGGGTCTGCGGGCCGGGGCTGGGGCGAGGTGCTCCCGATGCTCACGGCACATCAGATAAACCTGAACACACACAGAGAGGAGCTGTCAGAGACGTTTCGTTAGATCCAACAGAACTTTATTAAGCCGTGAAAGTTCAGGAAGTGAAAACCGCATTTTCCTGAACGCCCGGGTCCTGCCTGCGGCGTGGAGCGAA
>JAFBJZ010000591.1:387500-392500 GCA_016785225.1 Psettodes erumei
CACACACACACACACACTCTGTCAGGTTTTAGCTGATGTAAAAGTTGGAAACTGGTTCTTCTCTGATTTGAGCTTCCTGCAGGTGGCGCTCTCCTCTCCTCCTCTTCCTCACCTTCCTCTCTTTTTTTTTTTTTTTTAAACTTTTTCTTCAAGTGCAAAAATATTAAAGTAAAAAAGAAATGTTGGAAGAGCGAATTTTTTAATTTTTTTTATAGTCCCAAACAAATTAATATTATTTTTTTAAAAATTATTATTAAATATTTGAATAATGTTTTCAAGGAATTACATCTTTTTTTTGATTTTGGGATTAGCACTAATTTAAAGTGAATTGGATTAAACAAGTCAGCAGGTGTTTTTAACGCTCTCGTTGAATTAAACTCGTTATGAGTCTCGACCTTTGGAAAACTTTTATATTTTAATAATAATTCACATCCTGTCCGGTAAAGTTTCATAACTCCTGGTCGTCCTCTCGGGGTTTTAATGGACGCAGCTTTCGCCGATGACATCACGGGCTATTTTAAAACCCGACTGCAGTGACCCTTCGCCTCGGAATGAGGAGGGGTTGCCCTCCTCCTCCTCCTCCTCCTCCTCCTCCTCCTCCTCTTTCCTGTCTTCCTCTCCTCCCTTCATATCACCTTCACCGCCTCCCTTCCCTCTCCCCTTTCATCCATCCTCCGCCGCCTCGTCCTTCACCCGCTCAACTTTTCTCTTCCTCTCTCTCACGCGTTTCGTTTTTGAGCCACGCGACTTAAATAAGATAAAGAAACAGATGGATGCGCCTCCGACCGCTCCAGACCGGCGTCTGTTTTACTTTAACCCGCTGACCCAGATCTCAGGACGAGGTCTGAGAGACGCGTTTATGTCGCGTGAAGAATCACGCTTCTCCGCAAATCTGTGGAAAACCGTTTTTGTTTTTTTTTTTTTTTTAGATCCAGCTCAGGAGCCAAGAAGTCCTGGATCCAGCATTTGGTTCAGGTTTAGTTGAGTCACTCAGACCCAGACTGATAATATACACAAACATGACGGAGGACGGGGAGCCGTGACTAACGGCGTGAGAACGTTTTTCCGGCACCGTCTCCACGTTAGCGAGGCAGGAAGCCCGAGTGCGGAGGTCGAGGGGTCAGAGTTGTGTATTTGTTTGTTTGTTGTCTCGTCTAAACAGGCTAAAAAAGTTGTGATCCAAGGTGTCGCTGTGACCCATGGGTGTATAACTGTGTGTGTGTGTGTGTGTGTGTGTGAGCCCGTGGCCCGTCAGGCACTAAGACCCAGGGGCCTTCCTCCCGGTGCCCTCCGGGAGCGCAGCGGGATTGAATGACAATAAACTGGATGAGATACCGGATGTGCCGAATCTGACCCCAACGGAAAGACTGAAATAGACACTGCAGACCAGCAAGTCCGGGTGGGGGGGGGTGGGGGTGGGTGGAGGGGTGAGGGGTAGGGGGGGGGGTAAGAGAGGAGGGGAGGGGGCAGGGGATGAGTGAGGGATGGTGATGCTAATAATGGTAAAAATGGAAGTGCTGGAGCCGGATGGAGAGAGAGAGAGAGAGAGAGGGAGGGATTAGAAAGATGGGAAAAGTCAAACAAGCCAAACGGAGCGTGAGAGAAAAGTTTTTTTTCTCGTAACTTGAGACACGAGATTAAATTAAATTTAATCTGGTGTTAGTCGTTTGCTCGGTGAATTACGACGAAACAGCCGATCGTACGGTATCTGCACAGGGCGACGAGCCGCGCTAACAGAAAAGGACACGCTACCGCCGGTGTCAGCTGATTCGTCAGGCCGGTGTGTGTGTGTGTGTGTGTGTGTGTGTGTGTGTGTGTGTGTGTGGGGCAACACGAAACACGACTTCCTGCCCTGAAGATGACCTCGTTTCTGTGGATGCGGTGAGATTCCTAGTAGGAATGAGCTGCGTGTCGAAACCGTTGCTTCATTCAGGAGTTTTCACTCCTCCCGATCCACACGGAGCGAGGTCACAGGCGGGTCCGGGTCCGGGTCCGGGTCCGGTCTGGGGTTCTGGGAACCGTCAGCCCTTTGGTTTTGGTCCCGTATCGCCATATTCTCGTGGGTCAGATCACGTGGACGGTGAGATCTTTGTGCACGTGGAACCTTACGACCAGATTAGCTGGTTAAAATAAAAAAGTTATAGCTTCTCCATCACGACTCGTTTGGATTTCTCTCGGGTTTTTTTCGTTTTGTGTGATTGGTTGTTGGCTGCTGCTAACGTCTGCCTCTTTATTTGTCTAACTTCTGAAGTATGAGTTGTGTTTTTGCTTGTGACCTCTAGTGGCCGTTGGAGGAATAACACTTTAAGGCAACACAAACTCCTCCTCCTCCGTTTGTTGCCTTTTGTTGCTAAGCTAACGGCTGCAGGATGACGAAATTTCCCCCGATTTGAAAGTCCGAGCGTCTTTAGGTGACGCTCGCTTCCTTCTCTCTTTCCCCTGCTCGTCCTGCGTAATATTCACCTTTATTTTAAATTAATTTGAGACGTTTTTTGGAAATGAAAAAGTTTTCATTTCATCTGCAGAAGCAAACGCGGGTTTTTTTTAGCGTAGCTTTTAGCAGCTAGCAGCTGGTTTTCAGTCAGAAACGAAGCAGAAAAGCCGACCTGTGTGTTATTTCTTGTTTTTCATCCAGTTTGTCCTTTTTCCTGCTAATTTCAATTTAAAGTCTTTTTTTTTTTTTTTTTTTACAGTCTTTCCTCTCTCTGTCCACAACTTTGTGGTTCTGTAGTGCATTAGTCGGTGCATTAGCTTGTCTGCTGTGGCAGAAAAAATGAACCCTCTGTCTCCATTTATCCCCTCCCTCCCTCCCTCCCCTCCCTCCCTCCCTCCATCCATCCATCCATCCATCCATCCATTTCTTCATTCGTTCATCTATCCGCCATATTCCTCCACTCCACACACATCGCTGTCCCCTCCCTCGGTCAGTCCCTCCTCCCACCGCTGCCACTCCCCTCGTCTCATTCACTTTCCCCCCCCCCCCCTTCCCCCGTCAGTCCGTCCCATCATTTGCTCATCCGCCCCCATCGCACCCCCATCGCACCCCCACCCCTCCCTTCCAGTCCCACCCCGGTGGAGATGGGTATTGACATTCTGCATCCGACCTTGAGGACAATCAATCCCAACCCCACATGTCCCCATCGCAGTTACACACACGTGTGCACGCACACTCGCACACGCGTGTGAACGCCGGACGAGCGATCGGTTGGTACGACTCATTTGCTGCGGGGGGGGTGGAGGGTGGAGGAGGGTGGAGGTAGTTTTAGAAACTCGCCGAAAGTCGAGCAACTCGCTGCAGGAGTTGATGCGACGCACAAACTGCCGTCAGCAGGACCGATTCACCTTCACTTCCAGTAAACGCACAACCAGGATCAGGCTGAGGTGACAGTTAACGCGGGTGCAGACACACACACACGCACACACGCACACACACACACACACACACACACACACACACACACACACAGATATTTAACTGCAGTGTAAAAAACCTCAGTAACTGTGTATTCACAGAGCAGATGGGATTAAAAAAAAGAAAAAGGGGAAAACATGAAACCGTCCTTCCTCTGCTGCCCCCCCCACCCTCGCTCCACAACCCCACACCCCCACCCACCCCCACACCCACATCCACCCACCCACCCAACAGTCGAGCGAAGTGATGGAGAACCAGGCGAGATTAATATATCAGGCTAATATGTAAAAAACAACTCTGTTCGACTTTAAGAGGCGCAGGTGAAACGTCTCACCTGGATTTACCTGCTCGGTGTGTGTGTGTGTGTGTGTGTGTGCGTGTGCGTCAAATTCAATCAAGTTCACCTTCGTATTCTGACAAACGCGGGCGCAGCAGCCCGCGGCGTTTGAGCGAGCAGCCAAAAGTTTATCAACCAGGCGAGTGTCGCTGCGGCGCGACGCCAAGATGCAAAGACACATCTGCAGATATGTATCTCTGCATCTGGTCGCCACGGCGAGTTCACGCGACGGCGAGACCGTCCGCCTTCCCGTCAGAACTTCGAGGTTTGAACAACCATTAAAAAAATATATATATCGGTTCCAAGGTCACGACAAATCATCAGTCAGCGGGTGGGATGGCGGCGGGAGGAATTCGTGCTTACCTCTGACGGGTGGGAGATCCATTCTGCAGCGGCGTGCTGGGGTGTCCTGGGCGTACGTGTGTGTGTGTGTGTGTGTGTGTGTGTGTGTGTGCGCCTCTCTACTGACTGTTAAGTTTTGAATCTACGCCGCTGCAGGAGTTTTGTCTGGTACAGATGTTTTTTACGGGACGACTGGTCTGAGGTCGTGTGAGCGAGGCTGGGGAGGATGCTCTTCCTCAGCGTGACGCGCCCTCCTCCTCCTCCTCTTCCCGGAGCTCTTCCAGGAGCGCTCTGATCCCCGGTGTGTCCTCCTGAGGGTCACCTCCTCCTCCTCCCCCCACCTCCTCCTCTTCTTCTCCTTCTTCTTCCTCTCTTTTCCTCCCCTCCGCCCTGAACTCTTTTCCACGCGCTCCACCACGATCTCGGATCCTCTCCAAAAAAACAAAAAACAAAAAAAGAACAGACGAGAAGCCAGGCAGCGTCGCAGGAGAGCGAGGTGGAAGTATCTCCAGGCGGAGTTTCTGGGTGTAAGACGATGAAGATGATGATGATGAGGAGGAGGAGGAGGAAAGGTGGACGTGGAGGTCTTCCAGCTGGAGATGGAGCGCACAACTTTTAAAGAGAACTTCTCAAAGAAAACGCTTCTCCTCCTCCTCTCGTGCTGTTGTAGTTTCCTCTCCTCTCCCCGAGAGATGAATGACTGAGGGCTGCATGCTCGCTCGCTCGCTCTCTCTCTCTCTCTCACTCCAGTCACCCCTCCTCCTCCTCCTCCTCTTCCTCCTCCTCCTCCCTTCCTCTCTCACCCCTCCCTCTCCCATCACTGAATTCAGTTCAGCTTGATGAAGATGATGAAGCATGAGCCCACATGCTCCTTCATCATTAATCAGCTGTTTTTCTTATTATTTCATT
>JAFBJZ010000591.1:395000-470000 GCA_016785225.1 Psettodes erumei
ATGTATTATGATACCACGTGAGGTTTTTTTTGCCAGTTTGGGTTAAAAAAAGACAATCCCGGTAAAAAAAAAACGAAACAAATTTTATAGTTTGACATAAATTATAAGATAATTTATGGCTTTTAATCCGTCAGCAGGCAGATGAACGTTGCCCTTGTTTGGCCAGACTGACAGAAATAAATAAGAAAATGAATTGTTCCTCATATTCTCCTCACTTAACTTAAATATTATTATTGTGTGGAATGCATCTCATCTTTATTCGAATCCCTGTTAGCTTCCACAGACGGGTTGCAAACCAGCCCAGGGTCTGCAGAAAGAGAATATAAAATAAACGACAATTAAAAACCAAAACTCGCCACGTTGCATCGTATTACGCAACTCGAACGACAAACACTTTGTGTAGGTAACTGCGGCTGATTTTTTGGGATACCATTTCACCACTTTTCGTCCGTCACGCCCCACCACCACCACCCCATGGCCGCCTGATTGTTGCTGATATTTGGGTGTAGAGGGGGAGTCGAGCCACTGATCCATTAACTGACCAGGCCCCCGCTTGATTGGCTCCGGACGAGCCCCTGAAATAGCCGGATTGGCTGTCAGCCAAGCGCCCATTTCCTGTGTGTCTGAGAGGAGCTCCAGCCACCGGGGCTCAAATGCATTTCCTGACTGTGTATAAAACTTTTATTAATGACCAGGAGTGCATCAGTGGATGTGCCCGCTCGCCCGCACTCACTCGCTCACCCCCCCCACTCATTCACTCACTCATCGAGAGAGCGAGAAGGAAGACAGGATGATGAAAAAAAAAAAAGAGAGAGAGAGACACGATGTGAGTGAGAGGAGGAGGAGGAGGAGGAGGAGGAGGAGAGACACTGATGGATGGATCAGGAGATGGGGAGATAGAATTAAGTGAGACAAACCAGAGCCGAGACATTAAAAGAGAGAGAGAGAGAGGTTTTCTATAAGCTCAGGACCTACAGTATCTCTTACAGCGTAACTCCATTACGCACCGAACAGCCGTGCGGGTCACTCGGTCCAACGGTCGCACAACGCGAACACACACACACACATAAAAAACCCCCACATGTGCTGTAGATGTGTGTGTTTTCCTGCAAAATGAGTCCACGCCGGGAAATCCAGAAAGTAGCGGGGGACGCTTGGTTTATCATCTGGGGAGCGTGACAGTTTGTAGCCCAGTTAGCCGCGCGGCTAACGAGACCATCAGCTGTTTTAATCCACTTTGGTCCAGATTGAATCAGCTGTTGGATGGATTTCAGACATTCGGGTTGCCCAGAGGAGGAACGGTGACTTTGTTTTTGTCCAATTTTTTTTTTTTTTGCAAATATTAGCCTCGTGTAACTGCTGTTAGCCTCTTTGTGACATGAGCTAATTCACCTGTTAGCCGTGAAACACAGGCATAGCGTCGGTAATCGTCCACGCGTGCGCTCAGGTGGACTCTGCGTTCAGACGGTGGGATGGGGAAAACGTTGGCGAGGGGAAACGGCGCTCCGGAGCGCGGCCTTTTCGTCGAGCCGTGAATGGAGCGTTTGAAACGTATGAGGAGGAGCGTAATTACATCAGACGGATGAAAGACGAGCGCTGTCGACACTTTCCTGGCAGGATGGGAGAGAGAGAGAGAGAGAGAGAGAGGGATGACTGGTGGAAAAATGAAGAATATCTAGACCCCCGGCTCATATGCGACCCGTCGTCGTTTTGAGTTTTTATTTTTCAGGTTATGGCTTCCTGTGCAACGCCGGTTTTCAGTTTGTTCAGATAAATCTATTTCAGCTGCAGCCTCATTGGCTCGTTAGGGTTGTGGGGGTGGGGGGGGTTGTGTGTTGACTACCCCACACACACACACACACACACACACACACACAGACCCTTCCCGACCCCGCAGCCAGGCAGGGGGGCTTCAGCGGGTCGCCGACCCCGAGCGTGGGGCCCGGTCACTGGGCGAGCGAGGTCGATATGCCTGGCTGCGTGTGGGAGAGAGAGAGAGAGATAGGGTCGATAGGGATGAATGTGATTCTCAGTCGCTTTGTTTTTGTATTTAAGTACATGACATTAGATTTAATTGTAGATTGTAGCCGCTTGTTTCTGACCCATTCAACTTTCAGAAACATATATATATATTTATATTTTAAATATTTTCTCGAACGTCAGAACTACAAATTTTGGGATTCACGTCTCATTTCCATGACGTTGTCCCGCCACCTTTTTGTTGACGAATTCCCCCCTCGTTGGCCAATATTAATATCATACCTCCGTTCGCGCCAATAAAGCGTATTGATCCGATTAGAGGGAGCGAGCGAGAGGCCGAGCGGAGCGTGTAATGGGGGAAGGCATTGATTATGGCCGATAACTCTGGCTCTTTGATGTGGATAATGCAGTCTCTTTCTTCCTGCCTTTACACTCTAAAACCCCCGGGCCTCAGAGGATATTGGGTTTACAGAGAGAGAGAGAGAGAGAGAGAGAGAGACAGAGAGTATGAATCAGACGCCGTGCACGAGCTTAAACGTGAAAGAAGCGTTGAGGAGAATATGGCGTGCGGCGTAACGCCACGATAATCCCGCCCGGCGACAACCTCCGCTGTGTCGGGCGGTCAATCTGTGTGTGTGTGTGTGTGTGTGTGGTCGCTTTGTTGCTCGATGGATTAAATTAGCGACGGCGCTCGTAGCGATGAATCGTGATCGCGACTTTTAGAGGGGGGGGCGCGTGTCGCGATGGCGTCCGGGCTTTAATAGCACGTTGTCGTCGTCTTTGTTTGTTTGTTGTTGTCGGTGTAACTCGTCATATTTAATTCACGAGGCCTAGATAGGACGGGGCCGCAGCGTCGGTTCAGCCCAGAAATGTGTCAGCTGAGAGAGAGAGAGAAAACATGGAGCCGTGACTCTCTCTGGATAATCTGTTCGCTTTTTATGAGCTATAATCTGAGGGAGAATAAAATCCTTGCCCTGGGTATTTCCCAAAACGTGAATCCCCCCACGGAAATCGGATGATTCGATTTGTTCAGCGGTCAGTTATCGATCGCGGCGCCCGATCGGTCACCTCCCGGGGGTCGGGGACGGTGGCGGCGGTTCGTGTTTTTTCGGGCGTGGGCTCGGACAGCGGCGGCGGCGGGGAGTCAAAATGGTTGACGAGCGGCCAAGCGAGCCAAGCCCAACAGAGCTGGGATGACCTCATTCTCTCTGTCGCTCTGTCTCCGTCAGCTCCACTCCATGACCCTGGGGCCGCGAGCGAGGCGCCGAAGGGGGGGTGGCTCCCTCTGCTGGAGGCGCGCCGGGCCGGCGGCCTCACCCGGGAACCTGCATATGTAAATATGTGCTGCACGCTAACGCTGAGCCCTCGACTCCTGGCTCGCGTGAGGTGCAGCGGGAATTTCTTAAAGCGAGTAAGTGAGTCTGGATTATTTCCTTGCAAGATGCAAGAAGAAAAAATGCAAATGCACGATGAGATTAGAAGCGTGAGGACAGCGATTTTGCGTCGAGCGTGAAAAAAAAAGCGAGACGAGTCCAGTTTTACAAAGACACGACTGACTTTAATCACAGCTCAAAAACATTTTCGAAAATAAACGATCGGATCTATTTGCAGATTAGCTACAACCAGTTAATTCAGCTCAGCGCGTAATTTCTCTTCGGCTGGAAAAAGAAAGGCAGGCATTGGTTTTTTTCTCACGTAGCGAGCAAGCGACGGCATCGGGGGTCGCCAGATTTCGGCGGCGATGGCGCCGGCCTGACATCAGCTCGCTAACATCATAAACATAACAAGGCACTTGTATATTTGCGGCAGCCGCCTGACTCTGTGTCCTGTTATCCGACAGACGGTTTTAGCGCGTCGCGTTCGCTCTCCTCCCCCGTTCGTTTGCCTTCATGCAAACTTCGTGCGACGTGCTGCACCACCTTCAACCCCACCCCCACCCCCACCCTCCGTGGACACGAAGCCTGCCGGCTCAGGGACAGAAACAGCTTTAACGTTTCCTACCACCGTCATGAACTCCCTTTTACATCATGCATCACGCTCTCAACCCCCTCCCTCGCCCGCCACACCCACGGGCGTCGCATGGCGTGGTCCAAACCCCCACCCCTGTATACACACATTTAAAAGCTACACGTGAAGGACACATTCCCATGCACTGAAGACGTACAGAATAAAAAGACAAGTGACAAAAAAAATTCAGAGAAAAACAGAAGCGAAGCAAAAACGACCCAATCAGAACATTTTCTCCAAATGTTCCTCCACCGTGTGGCAGGAAGCGCGACAGTCGTACAGGAGGAAACGTTCAGCGAGCGCACCCGTTTGGAAATTATATATTTATACATATATATTTATAAATATTTACATGCAAAGTAGCGATCATAGTGACTTCCTCATCCCCTGGGCTAGCATGGCTGTGGTGGTGTTGGGGAGGCGCTACATGCTACGCGCTACATGCTAGACGGTACCGGCCTGGGTTTGACGGGCGACAACTGGGAGCTGAGGTGTTTGTTTTGATTTTAGTTGTGTTTGGTCTTCCTCTCAGGTGAGAGAGCCCCCTGGTGGTGACACGCAGGAAGTGACTGAACTGGGTTTGAAACGTGGACGTTGTTGTTTACTGTCCTAATGAGATGATTTTTAGCTTCAGAGTTCCTGAACTTCGGCTTCTTTTGTCAAGTGGAAATTAAAAAACTGAGAAAACTGTAGTTTTTGTACGAGTGTGTTAAATTGACACTCGTATTAATTGAATTACGACTTATTATTATTATTATTATTATTATTGTTGATTATTGCCTCGATTTCTTCTTTTTCACCTGGTTAATTATGATGTCAGACAAATTTTTTTAATTTAATCTCAGCTCACCCAGTCGTCACTGCCAACTAAAATCTGTTGCTCAACAAACTGGCTGTAGGAGAGTCTGAAAAGATTTGGTCTTTGATAATATTATATTTATTTGTTCCCTTTATATGTACAGTTTATATATATATATATATCTATATATATATAAGCCCAAACAAAACAGTCACCCTGATCAATCCCAATTTGGTCAAACCAAAGATCATTGATCACAAATTGGAGGGAGGGAGGGGGGGGGGGATTTCAACCACCACCAACCCTTGGAAGCCCTGAGGATGAGGGGGGGAGGGGGGGGTCATGCGGGGGGGTGGGGGGGGTATCCACGTCTTCTCATGGTTCGATCATTCCTGTCGGAGAGAAGCAGTGTGTCTTTAAGGGGTTGTAATGATTTCCTGTTTCGAAATAAACAAAACACAGGTGTCGATGTTACGTTTTTGTCAAAAATAAATAAATAAATAAAAATAAAATAAATAGTGAGACAAAGACAAAACAGTTTCCACCCGTCAGGTTTGTTCTCCGACCTCCTTCTTGTTGTGTTTTTCTGTTCTACTTCATGCGTCTGTCTTCTTGTTTGCGTGACCTGACTGTTGTGTGTAACTTAACTGACTGTAATTGATTTTTGTAAATCTGAGTGTATGATGATCTCATGGCTCCGAGCCGCGACCCCGGGGCTCCCGCCCCTTTGCTACGTCCGTGTTGAATGTGGTCGGCGGGGGCAGAAATTTAGCACGGGGGGGGCACGAGCGAACTCATGATCGCGGGCCTCACTCAACCGGCGGCTGAACGATCTGATGCGCCCGCGGTTGGACGGACGCCGTCCCGTTTAATCGCCTCGGCTAGCTCGGCTGCCGTTTTACCTGCTTGATCATCTCCCCGGTTCTCTCGATGACGATGGTCTTGGCCTCTTTGACGGGGGAGGTGGCCTGGTAGTCGTCGCTGAGCAGGCCCAGGATGGGGTACTGGTTCCTGTACCTGCACACAAACGCACAAACCATTGGAGGCGTGTTCACTGAACCGACACAACGTGAGGGGTAAGATTTTTTACCTCTTGGTGATGATGGTCTTGGTGACGCTCTTGGAGCTGTCGTTCCTCTCCGCCATCAGTTTCCTGATCTCCTGCGGGGGCCGTGAGAGGTCAAAGGTCAGCAGAGCTCGCAGCGCCGACACATAACAGTTAACCTCGCCCGGATCTGGCAGCCAGTCATTTGAGCCTGTGTGAGAAACTGGCACACGCAGGTGCGCGAATCCGGCACGCTGAGGTTAAATTAACTGACGAGTTGTTTTAATAGGAAAATAAAAAGCCCCGTCAGAATGTGGCCGAACCTGAAAGGTGAATCGCACAAACCGACGAGCATTTCTGTCACGCACTTTGGTTCTGCGAGACCGAACACACACAAACACACACACACACACGCTTTTGTGTGTTCAGTCACTGGGATTGTTAAGTGACAGCTGATATAAATAATGGAGCTCGGTTTCCAGTTCAGGTTCAATGAGAGCAACTGAAATTGTGCTGTGTTGTGTTGCGTTGCGTTATGTTGTGTTGTGTTGCATTGTGCTGTGTTGTGTTGTGTTGTGTTGTGTTGCATTGTGTTGTGTTGCGTTGCTTTGCGTTGCGTTGTATTGTGTTGTGTTGTGTTGCGTTGTATTGTGTTGTGTTGTGTTGCGTTGTGTTGTGTTGTGTTGCGTTGCATTGTGTTGCGTTGCGTTGCGTTGCATTGTGTTGCATTGTGTTGTGTTGTGTTGCATTGCGTCGCATTGCGTTGCGTTGCGTTGCGTTGCGTTGCGTTGCATTGTGTTGCGTTGTGTTGTGTTGCGTTGCATGGCAGACCTCCTCCTGGCGGCTGATGGTGGACTGCCGCTGCTCCAGCATGGCGAGCAGCTCCGAGATCTTCAGCTGGAGGCTCTTCTCCGAGGACGACCTGTCGCTGCTGACCTCCGTCTGGATTCGCGTGATCTGGGTCTGGAGGCGGACGGTCGATAAAGAATGCTCAGGCGGGTTTGCGCGCGTTACGCAAATCGGCGACCTTTGGCAAAACCTTGCCCTCACCCTCAGCCGCTGTATCTCCTGGTCCTTCTCTTGCCGGATGGCGGCGAGCTGCTCGTTGTACTGACGCGACAACTCCTCCGTCTTGATGTGCAGGGTGGTGCTGCTGCCTTGGCCCGCCAGCTGGAGGAACGAGGACGAGAAGACGGAGCATCATCAGCCGGGTATGAAACTGTTTGTTCAAGTTTTTACGCGACGAGGAAACGGGAAAAGCTTAATCGTGCTGTTAGGGAATGGTTCAGCAATACGGGAAATGCAAACGGATTTTCCCCAGGCAGATGCGTCGTGGGATACCTTCTGCCTGAGCATCTCGTTCTCCTTCTCCAGCCCTCTCATCCTTCCCTCCAGCTCCTTGATCTTGAACTCGCGGCCCGACTCGCTGCTCTGGCTGCTCCTCAGCTGAGTCTCCAGGGAACGCTGGGCGGCGCCGGTTTCCTTCAGAGACCGCTGGGGACGGACAGGAAGTCAGAAACGCACCGTGGACCGGAAAAAGATGGCGCGAGATGATCCGACCAAGGACTTGAAGGCAAACTAAATGTAAAGGGCATTCCAGGTGTTCCAGGTGTTCCAGATGTTCCTCACCTGGAGCTGTCTGTTGTTTTCTCGTACGGCCTCCAGCAGGCAGTCGTACTGGCGGGCCTGGTCTGCTTTGAAGCTCAGATCTCTTTCCAGCGACTCCTTCTCGCCCTCCAGACGCTGCGACAGGAGAGAGACGGGGAATCAGTCGCATCCCAACCATATTTGTTTTGTGTTTACGAGCGGATTAGTCGTTTCTTATTTATTTCTCCCTCCATTGTGTTGTTTTTTGTCCCTTTTCTGGCATTTGTGACACATTTAATCCTACTGGGGGTTCATAAAACACTATTTCCGTCATGTTTTCAGGCATTTTTAGGACTTTTTAAATTTTTAAATTTTTCATATTTTATAAACATACTTACTATGGCAATTTTTGTATTAGGTATGAGGTTTTTCGACCTTTTTCACATTTTTTAAACACCTTTTATCCAACAAAAAGGTTACAAAACACTGTTTTGTGATATTTGGGGTGTTTTGAGCACTTTATAATTTTTTGACAGTTTGAACCTTTTTCAACATGTTGTTTTTTTTGTTTTTTTGTGTGACGTTCTTTTGCATCTTTTAACCTCTGGAGAGGTTACGAAAGGTAATTTCATTTTTAAGTCATAGTGTAGTAATTCGCTCGTAGTCGCAGCTTCATGAAATGTAAAATTATTACTCTTTTTTACATCTTTAACCCATTTTATCTAATGAGGGGACTATGAAATGCCATTTTATGATGTTTTTAGGTGTTTTTTTTTTTTTAAACTTCCGTGTGGCGGCAGCCATCCTACCCGCAGGTCGTCCGACATGTGGAGGAGCTCCTCCCTCAGGCTGCTGAAGGTCGACAGCAGCAGACGCATGCTCTTATCTGCAGTGAGGCGAGTCTGACGCAGAAACACACAGGAATTTAGCACGACAAAGCAATTATATTATGTTTTGAACTGATTATAATAGAAGTCGGCATTTATCCACATACTGTACATCACATTCATTCCTGTAATATTATTGGGGATCAGTGTAACGTGAAGACGGGGGAAACTCCCGCTCACCTGCAGCAGGTAGCGGATCTGTTGTTTGGTCAGTTCAGTTGCTCCTTTGGGAATCAAAGCCTCCACCTGCTCCTTCTCCACCTGAACACACACACACACACACACACACACATAAATGTATGGAGAAAAGAAAGAAAATGAATGTGAAACAGACGAGCAGTAAAGTGTGAGCTGCTGTTCTGGTTTCAGTTTTGTTTTTTTAAACACAGACTGTATATGAATCAGTTTTATTTTGGGGCCGTGACGCCTCGTCTGCTGATCCCGGCTCAGATTCAGTTATCAGATGATGCGTGTCATGCCGGTTTGTTCCTCACCTTGTAATCATTGCTGGGATCCAGCTGGTGCTTCCTGTAACACACAACGGAGAGGAAAGACCAAACAATGAGGATGGGAAAAACGAGGCCTGCGGAGTGTGTGTGTGTGTGTGTGTGTGTGTTTGCAGGGTTGTCTGGACTCACAGTGACTCACGAGTCTTAAGTCAGCAGGGTCCAACCACACACTGAGACTGAGGGTGTGTGTGTCTGTGTGTGTGCGTGTTTTTTAATCATTTTCGACAAACAACATGCAGCAGCTCAATTTAAAGTCGGTTAATGTGATGTAATTAACATGATGCAATGGTTGCACCTGCCGCAGCAGAAGCCCCGAGCTGAGATATCACAAAAGGCGGGAAAACCGACCGAAACCCGCCCTCCACCTGTCAGAACACGCCACAACGCCAAAACCGGGCGTCCGTCTCCATGACGACAACCCACAACTGTTGTTTCAGGGAATTCACCAGGCTGGATTTGCCAGGATCATAAAAGCAGATTAATCACATCATTACCTTTCCCATAACAATCCAGGTGTGTCGGAAAGATTTCCAAATTTGATCAGATTAAATTAGATTAACGGCTTAGAATGTGCCGACACTGTATTTAGCAGGTGTTTGTGCAGACCCTGGCATATATTCCAAAAAAAATGAACTGCACGACGCACGAGCACTTACTGTCCTCGGATCTTGGACACGTGCTCGGAGATGCAGGAGTGGATGTCGCAGTTCTTCCTGTAGACGTCGGCCAGCAGTTCGCCGAAGTAGCGCGTGTCCATCTTGGCCGGCTCGGTCCTCGCCTCCCTCGTGATGATCTTCTGGCTCACGGGCGGCGGCGGCGGCTGCTGGATGACGTTGATGATCTCCACCTCTTCCACCTCCACGGCCCGCTCGTCCTCCTCATCCTCATCCTCCTCCTCTTCTTCCTCCTGAATAAAAAAAAGGCACAGAAAGAGTTTTAACCTGTGTTTTTGGGGCTAGTTCTGCTTTCTCCTTCCATTTTTGGATCCTTATAAAGTGTGAGTGAGGTCCTGGGCTCATAGTGAAGTGGATTGTGCAGACCAGTAACGTTGTGTGACACCAAACTGGGACATTTTCTTCACAGACTGGGATATTATCCCGACGAGACGGGAAACTGCCTTCATGAAACCGTAAAGCCGTCGCTCTCATCAGAAATATCCTTTTGTGCCAGTATCATTAAACTGGAAGTGAAGAGCCAAGAAAAACTGTGTGTGTGTGTGTGTGTGTGTGTGTGTGTGTGTGTGACGTGACCCGAGCCGAACACACCCATCGAACCGCTGCTGTGTGTGCATGTAGCAACAGAGTCAAACAGTCGTTGCATAACCTGTTATCCGCCGAGCGTGTGTGTGTGTGTGTGTGTGTGTGTGTGTGTGTGTACTCTTCACACAGAAAGCACCTTCACTCTCAAACCCTTTGTTTGAATGAAGTTTGGTGCGTTTCTTCTTCTTTTGTATTTGTGGATCATTACGTTTACTCAGCTTTATCCCAGGGTGCAGCAGTTTTGGTTGCAGGTGGTGCAGAAACTCCTCCCTCGACACGCCGGCAGGTGAGTTCCAGGTATAATGCTGACTAATGAGTCCGTGATTACAGACATCTGTGCTTCTGTCAGATCTGACGAAAAGCACGCGCGTGCAAAACAAGTGGCCCCGTGTCCCAGCATGCATCTGCCTCGACGTTCCCACATTCGTCCCGGCGAACATTTTGACTGACAGCACCTACGCCCCCGTTAGAAATGTCAAACTGCATTTCAGTGACCTTTTTAACGCCGGGGGGGGGGTGTTTCCAGCTCCTTCACTCAATTATCATGACAACTTGTTCTTCAGATTAAAAGGAAACGGGTACTGAAGAGATTAGCTGTAATCCGCACCGCATATTTTCAAGACAAGTTGTCCACGTTCCACAGGGTTTCGATACGTTTCCTTTTTGTTTTTCTTTTCTCGCCGTCGGCAGAGAAACGCGGAGCAGAAAACATTTCGCTTGACATCACATCTTTTTTTTTAAAATATCGTCAAAGCGGTCGAACCGCATTCCACGGGAGGGCCGGAGGGACGGGGGTGGGACCGAGCAGCCAGAGATTCTCACCGGCAGAAGTTTACACAACTGTGCCATCGCTATCACGTTTGGGTCACGTTGACACGGCGTGTGCGAGGAGGTTCTGTCTCCGAACAGACCCGGGTTCGTCAGTTTCTACAGCATCTGACTCCAGCTTCTCAAACCAGAGTTTCTCTGGTGTGCATCAGAGTAAACTCTGCTCTGGGAACGCAACAACTCGATCTTCATAAACGTGCGATTTATGGCAGGATCTGTTGGCATCGGCCTCGTTCCCCACCTCTGTTGTTTCAAAGCGTTTCCGCGAGCCGTGGCCCTTCCTGCGCTTCCTGCGAACTCAAGTCAAGGAAACGCCGCAGAAGAGAGGAGAGAGCCGAGCGGCGAGTTTCTGCGTGAAGGGATTAAAAGTTCAGTTGTGACAAAAGTACGAGCCACAAAAACACACGAGATTAAAAAGGTAAATCAAAGCGCAAGTATCTGACAGCGGGGAGGACGTAAGGTCACTTCCTGTCCGGCCGCAGCGAAGACGATGCGGAAGGTTTAAGATCCCGCGGAGGGTCAGAGGTCACAGCTGGACCACCCCCGGGCATTTCTTCTTAAATACAAAACAGACGCGGCAGGAGAGAAAAGCGATCGCGCCGAGTGTGGGCGTGTCCCGGCGCCACGCCGCGGGCCGCGGCTACTCCAGTCACATGCCTGACATTCCTGCAGAGAAAGGGAGAGCTGAGACGGACCCGAACCAGTCTGGAGACCCGGGTCCAGCACAACATGCTTCCTTTATTGTTTTTTTTTTCATTTCAAAACAAGACCGACCAGTAAGATTCCAGCGTTGACAAAGAGGCGGAGCTTCACGCGTTTTCAAACCGACTTCTGCGCGACTCTCCTTCCAAGTTTGGAGAGTAAATCAAATATGCACGTTTCAGTGAAAACTCTTGGTACCTGCCGCGGGGTTTGGACGAACGCGCTCGTTTCCTTTGAGTTTTCCTGCCAACACAAAGTCTGTCGGCGGAGACGAGCAGAAACACGAGTTCGACAGAAGCGCAGAACAACAACGTTACATAAACAACGCTCGGTACGTCACATCAGAAGAACCTCTGAGAAGAAATCGTTTTTAAAATAAATCGTAAAAAGGCGTCAATCGCAGTGACGAAAAAACGACCGACGTCACGCTCAAGTTCCAGGGAAGCAGCGGCAAACTCGCTGTGTTGTGTGTGTGTGTGTGTGTGTGTGTGTGGGAACGTGTTTCCACATGTAAGTGTGCTGTAACTGGGAAACATTAAGATCAGTCACCGCACAACAATAGTCGCCTGAGAACAAATAACAAACAGCGGCCGACTGGAAGATCAAACGATCTCTTCATAATGAAAGAGATCGTTATCCGCGTAGATAAATATGTCTGTCTGATTTACAGGGCTGTTCATACATTGTTTTACATGCCAGTGCTCCCAGTGCTCCCAGTGTTCCCATGGCAGCAGGTCTTCTACCTGACATGAGGTGACATCATCAGTCGCTGAAGAAAAAACATCAAATCGCTCAGAGGCTCCTGAGCCGAACTGACCTGGTTTCACTCCTGTGCACTGTGTGAAAGGAGCGTCCCCAGAAGACCAGTAACCCAATACATCACTGCATCACCCCTTCAGTGTGTGTGTGTGTGTGTGTGTGTGTGTGTGTGTGTGTGTGTGTGTGTGTGTGCGGTGATGTGGGTCAGCGAGCGAGCGAGCGAGCCAGGACTCTGAGTGACCGAGTAACACAAGAGGTTTGTTATTGGAGAGAGAGCAGAGTCACCTTACCACAACGGGCCCTCTGTGTGTGTGTGTGTGTGTGTGTGTGTGTGTGTGTGTGTGTGTGTGTGTGTGCACTTGTTTGAAGCACAAAGTCAGATCCAAACTTTTACAGATTACAGATTGCTGCGCCAGGATCAGACAAACGAACGACTAAAAGCCGCCGCCTCTGGCTGCAGGTCAGGAACAGCCAGATGTGGCACAGCAGCGCGAGTAACGTTCACAAGCAGCTTTTACCGTACGTAACGAAACGTTTCTGAAGGACGAACCCGGAGGACGGCTGTAAATTCTGCCGACGTCGTAAAAAAAAAGTGACGAGGCGGCAGATACGGAGGCACAAACGTGAGTTATGCTGATTTAATTAAGGTTGTGTTGGGCTCACGCTACAAACACGCCCTCCCTCGCCGGGCCTGTAATTAACCGCGAATGCCTCGCATACCCTGCCGTGTTGAGAAAGGCCTCGTGGGTAAAGTTCGCGTAACCCGGGTCGCAGAAGTCGTTGCAAAGTCGTTCTCGCCGCGCCGGGGAGTCTCCGAAAACACGGCGGCAGATTAGATCCTGACCACACCTGCACCTCCACCTGCTCCAGGCGTGAAAATCTAACACCTCACTCAACGTTGTTGTTTTCAAACTCAAACCGATAGTGTGAAATGTTACAAACAACATGCCACAGACCGACACTGCGCAACAAACCCTGGAGGGGGGGGGGGGGGGGGGGGGTGGTTGTTGACACGCAATGTTGTCGTTACAGTAATAAACATCAGCGCCGTGCAGAGAGAGAAAAACCGGATCATCCGGACGAAAAGTGAAACTGCAGATTTTAATGAGCCGCGCGTTTGAATGAATCCAGCAGGACGCACCGCGTGTGTGTGGACACACACACACACACACCTCCCTGCCAGATGTTTCACATGCTAACACGACACACAGCTGTGGCTCCGGCCTGCAGGGACCTGCGAACGTGGAGCAGCAGCCGCCCCGGGGCTGAGCGGTGTGGAATGTGGCCGCCGGTAGCTGACTGAGGCGTGTCGCGTCCCATTCTGCTCAGCGAGTGTAATGGTTTAGATACGGAGACAGCCCCCCCCCCCACACACACACACACACACACACACTTTCTCCGTCCGGGCGGCATCAAAGCGGCGTCGCAGCCGCCATGAATCAGAGAACCTCCCTGTTTTGACAACAGCCGCACACATGACGCTGCAGGTCGAAATCTGAAGGAATGCACGCACACCCACACGCCAAGCTACGCCTGTGGGAGGCGGCCGGACACGCCCTCGGGTTCTTACGCCCGCCGCGGCGGTTGATGGAGGCGAACAAAGTTCTGCTTTTCACAGCGGAGGAAGGGCGTGGGCCGCGCCGCACACACACGGGAAGCGGGCGAGGAATCGCTCCGGGGGCTGAGCCAGAGGACGTTTGAAAAAAAAAAAAAAAAAAAAAAAATGAAAGTAGTGTTCTTTCACACAGAGATACCACGGGTGTGTCCGTACAGAACAGGTGGAAGCAGGGCCCACACACACACACACACACACACACACACACACACACACACAGGCTTTGATCCCACCAACATGGAGACTAAAACATTTCCAGATTAATGGATCTCAGTCGGAATCCAGCAACGTTTTGTCCAAACCATCAACACTTCGAGAAGAGGCCTAAATAAAACATTTTTTAAAAAACTACAGTAAACTACAGTCACTCGGCGTGAATGTGTCTGAGGTGGCAGTTGCATCATTCGTTCCTCTTCCTGCAGGAGCAGATTACAGCAGATTACAGAGCGGACGCATCATCCCGTCTCCTCGGTGACGACAGTCGGGTTGGCGAAGGGCGCCGACTCAAGTTTAGTTTAGGTTCTTTTTGTTGACGTGTGTTATTTCTGTGTGTTTTGTTTTGTTTGCTTCTGTAAACTGAACTAAATTGGGACTTTTGCTCCAGGGTGAAGTGAATTTGCAGATTTGTGTGTGTGTGTGTGTGTGTGTGTGTCCTTGCCTCCTCTTCCTCCTCAGCGCTCGGCTCGGGGCTCTTGACGGGACTGGACGAGTGGCTGAACACCGACGAAGACTTCCCGCTGATGCTCTGAAAACGGCGGAGGAAAGACGAGACCGTCAAGACGGACATGAAAGAATAAACCGCGCTCACGTTTAGTTCGGGAAAATGTTGAATATATCAAACGTTCAGGTGTATCTAAAAGCTCGGCACAGGTGATCCGACCAGGTGGAATGTGAAGGGAGTGCCGGGCGGGCGTTCGTTTGTGATTCAGTGATTCAAACGTTAACGTGTGCGCTGGACAAGCTACGAGGAAGTTTCATCCCGCCGCTCTCCACACAGAGAAATCAACAAAATCAGGAACACGGGAGATGATTTCTTTTTTTTTTTTTTTTCTTCCTAAAAAAAGGAAACAGACGAGGAAAATGTGGGAATACAAATGTTTTCAGGCCACGACAGAGGCCTTGTGTAATCCACCGAGGGGGCAAAGGTCAGGAAGTGATTATCAGTGCAGGAAAGAGTGACACTATAGCAGGTGCAGGTTCATTGCAAGAAAACTTATTGATTTTTTTTTTTTTTTTTTTAAACGTGGGAAAAGCAGGTTAACAGGTGATGAAATCAATCAACTTAAAATACGTCACGTTACATCCCGTAAGTTTTTTTTTTTTCTTTTTTCTCCAGCAGTGATCAGTAATCAGTAAAAACGAGTGGCAAACCGCAGGCGTGGCGAGTTTCTTAACGCCTCAGTGAATCTGAGCGGATAAAGGAACCAGGAAACGAGGGCAAACATTTCAAAATCCAGACAGCGGAAAGATAATGTTCCCAACGCTTCGGTTTCACTGCTGACGCTAAAAACACTTTTAAAACTTTTACCTCTAGTTGAGGAAAACGAGTGTTTGTTTGTTTTTTTAGCCAAAATCAGATTCACCGTAGATATGCTGTGTAAAATGAGCAGAATCAGGAAGAATCCGATGCGATGCCATCTCAGATAGTTGCCTGACACACCAGCAATTGTTTCTGTCACATGTTCTTTCACGCGTCGTTTAAAGAAAATGCTGAAACGCAGCCTAAGTTTACAATAACATCAACAACTTCTCAATGAAAAGGTTAAAGGTCACTTTTCTGCTTTGTGTGGTATAACTGTTTTTCTGCCGCTGTGTGGGAACACTCCTGTCCTTCATGTCCACGTGTTCGTCCCTGATCTCAGGCTGTGAAAACTCGCAGCAGCGTGTCAGAAATAAGAGGTCGCCTCTGCAGCCACAGCCGGGCCTGGCGGCCTGGGACGTTTTTGACCGGGGGGTGTGAACGCGCACCCGCTGACGCACGCACTCACAACAAGAGCTGCAGACGCAGATGGCGAAGTCAGAGGGTACGAAAGCGTGAGCCACATTCACGACACAACGCCAAACTCAAGCTGCTCATGAAGCCGTGCACGAAGGGACAAAAACACACCTGAAGCACAAACATCCAGGTATGAAACCAATGAAAAATAACGCAGGAACGACCAGTAAGAGTCTACTTCCTCCTTCACCAGTTTACTTTAGCTGAATAAGTGTTTGATTTAAAGTTACCTGCAAAGATCTGGCAATTTTATTTAGCTCAATTTTATTTAATTTTCTACTGTCTAAGTCCTAATGTTGTTTTTTTTCCAGTATAGGAGTTTGGCAGAAAGTTTTTGGTTCTTGCACCCACCACATAATAATAATAATAATAATAATAATAATAATAATAATGGGCTGGACGCGGGGCTCACCTCCACCTTGTGCTGCAGCAGGTCGGACTCCTGGCTGCTGAGGCTCAGGTGCGACAGGTTCTGCAGGTAGACCGGCGACACGCACTGGACCATGGGCTGCACCATGGGCTGCACCATGGGCTGCGGCATCAGGAAGAAGGACTGCTGCTGCTGCGGGGCCTGCTGCACCGGCACCAGGTACCGCAGCGTCTCGTACGAGCCGTTCTGCGCGTACTGCAGCGGGGACACCGGCGCGGCCGAGATCACCGTGCTGGTCACCGGCTCCGGAGACGACACGTTCAAAGTCCGGTAGGTCCGCGTCGTCGTCGTCATCGTCTTCTGGGAGGACTGGTGAGACATGATCGGCGGCGGAGCGGATCAGCTCAGATCCCCGCCACACACACACACACACACACACACACACACAAAGTTTGTCGTTTGTCGGAGGTGAACCCACGCAGGTTCCTCAGGTAGTTCTCCGCTGAAGGTTTTTCTCTGACGCCCCGCTGTAACTTCCTCCTCCGCTGGGTGAACTGGAGAGGAAAGTCCGGTTGGAGGAGTCCTGCCGTGGAGCGCCGGGACCGAACTGAGCAGGGCGGTGCTCTGCTCCCCTGTATGCAAATACCGCTCCGTGCATCACGACGGGGGGTGGGCTCAGAGACAAGCACCGCCGGCACCGGGTTAGAACCTGACCGGAGGAGGTGCTCCAGTTTCCCCACACGTGACCCAAACGTGCAGGTGAAGTGGGCATTTTTTTAAATTGGACATTAAAATAATATTATTATTAAAATATACTTTGGTAAGTGAATTCCCCTCGCGATCGTTTGCTGTTAAACATTCACAGCGGAATTTACCTGTGGATATGTAAATCAGCCACTAGGCGGGGACAAATCAGATAGATAGATCTATAGATCGATGGATGGACATCAGCAGCCACAAGCAAATCACGAGAGCAATGAGGCTGGTAAAAAAAAAAAAGAATGAATAATAAAAAATGTATACAAATATACATTAAGTTTAAATATATACACATAAATCTAATTAATTAAAAATATATGCCACAAATAAGGCCTATATTTAGGCATGGAATTGTTTTTTCATAATAACAATAATAATATTAATAATAATAAAATGTTATGTATTAATAAAAAGCTGAATATAAGCGTGTTGTTATTATTATTATTATTATTATTATTATTATTATCATCATCATTAATTTAAGACCTTACGATACTTCCATGGCGTGCGCTTTAAACTCTACTCTCGCGATATTCCGCGAGAACAGTGACGCAAGCCTTCCTCTGAATCGGGAAACGCTCGGGCTCCTTTCTTTATTTATCGGACACAATAATGGCTGCTACCCAGCGGATCTGCTATTCTCTGCGCGCTCGAGTCGACATCGGAGGGTCGCCCATGTCTCAGTCGTCGCTCTGAAGCCGCGTTTAGCTCCGGTGAGAGAAAACGACGCGGGTTTAACCGACAGCGCGGTGCCGTTAGACGCCGTTAGTCGCCCAGCGGTTTGGGCATCTTCTTGTCCTTCACGATCCGCCCATCCATCGACCGCACCGGCCACCACCAGACCTCACCCGCAAAACCGATGACTAAACGAGGCGGTGCCTGTCGGTCGACGTGTCCGAGTATTAAAACACAGAAGTCAGGCAGTTTGCGACCGTGTGGCAGCCGCTCTTTAATTCGGCAATGAAGAAAGACGACAAAAAGCAGAAATAAACGTCTAAATAAACAGGCTCGTCTGCCTCCCCATCGTCTAAACGCACATTCACACGCGAACAAGCTGTCATAATTACATGGAAGTAATCGCTCTGAAGTGAATTCAGATATTTGGTGAATTTCCACCGGTGTCGTGACGGTGTTATAAAGGTGATGTGCCCGTTAACCTCATTGTAAAAAGACCTTTAAAATACCGGATATGTGAATGACTGTTTGTACAGAGCTGTAGTTTGTGGTGTGAATGTCCCAAATGTTAATGTTAATTATGTGTTGTTTAGCTCAGCGATGATTAGCAGTAAAAAAAAAAAAAAAAAATCTATGTCAAAACACTGACACCATCTCAGTACTGTATATCCGTTTGTATTTGCTGGGGATGCTCTGAGCTCTTATTTTGAAGGAAACCTCTAGTCTGTGGGGGTTATGTAATCCAGCCTGTCAGCAGTCATCCTCTGGATTAACCCCGCAGTCCTCCGCTGGTTATAACAGGGGACTTTGTCTTACATGATGTTACAGTTATAAATAAAACATGTTTATGTCAGAAACAGGAAGTTGAAGAATAAGGAATAAAAAAATCTCATGTAATCTGGAAACGTAACTGCATTTTGTTTAAATACAAAAGTACGAGTGAGAATTTAACGGATGAGATCGTCTCGCGGTTGACCTTTTGACCTCTCACGTCCCCTCAGTTGCTTCCCCGGCCTCCGCTGCTCACCCACAATGCATTGCCAGAGGCTTCCGTGTGTCTCGGTCAGACCGATGTAACCGTCGCCCGCCGCTCCACCTCGAGCACGCCAGAGCAACGCAGCAGGAAGGTAAGAGCCTGTTCACGCCGTTTCCTGCTGCTGGAATCTGAGGCATGTGGATATCTGGGCGGAGGGGTGGAGGGGTGGAGGGGCAGCACGGACTCCCACCTCTGTTAATCACCATGGAAACCTCTCCCTGTCTCGCTCGGTCCAGGTCCTGTCCCGGTTGGTCTCATTCTCTGTCTTACTGGAATCATGTCTGGCTCAGGTGACTTACCAGGTGAGTTGTTTGGTAAAAAAAAAAATAAATAAAATAAATATGTATAAGAATGGATCAGAGTTGTTGTTACCTGCCGCCGCTGTTGTTTGCGTCCACAGCCATCGAGGGCTCCGGGATGGGCGGGATGAAGCTCCCCATCGGGATGACCCGGCGGGCCCTCAGCTACGACGACAACCTGGAGGCCCCCATGTCCACGCCCCCGCACGACATCAGCATCAACAACCTGTGGAGACGACCCATCATCCCGGAAAGGAAGTTCACGCACCTGGCTGAGGTGAGACACACACACACACACACACACACAGCTGTGTTGTCACTGTCACCTGTTTTGATGATGGCGTGTGCTGGCACCAACAGGAGGATGAGAGCGGTGCTGCGAGTCAGGCCACGGTGCAGGACAGCGCCCCCTCCAGGTCCCAAGGCGTAGTGAAAACCAAGGCCTCCTCCATCATCATGAATTCCCTCATCACCAGTACGTCGCATCTGTGAACGCCGACATTTTACGCTAACGCTAGTAATACACACGGCGGCAGACAAACCGTCGGTAACGTACGTGCGTTGACTCCGTGTCGCTCAGAGCAGACGCAGGACAGCATGTACAAGTTCGAGCAGAGGGCCGGGCTCAGCGACACCAGCTACACGCCCCACAAAGGCCTCACCGCCGAGGAGACGCGACACCACCACCGCATGCCCGAATCGCTCCAGGTAGACACGCCCACTTTAGCGTCCCGGCGGTTGTTCGTGAGTGGCAGTTTAAAACGGACGACAACCTGTTTGTGTTTTGTTTTTTTTTGTTTTTTTCCCCACTTCAGAAACTACAGATCCAGAGCATGGAGGCCAGAGAAGAGCGGCAGAACTCCTCCGCCCAGTCCACTCCATCCACCACACCACACAGCTCCCCAAAACAACAGCGCAGGTACACACACACACACACACACACACACACACACACACACAGTGTCCCGACTAAATCCTGATCTTTGAACCCGCCTGTCCCCGCCTGTCCCGACCCCATAATCCCCAAATCCATAACTCGGCCAAGATCGCTCACCGCTTTTCGTGTTTGTTTCCAGGACCTGGTTTGGCAGCACGGGCTCCGAGGTCAGCGTCAGCTCCTCCAACAGCAGCGTGGACATGGGAGGAGGAGACGCAGCAGCAGCAGGAGGAGGGGTCGGAGGCGCGGTGGAAAAGTGGAACATGTTCACGCCTCGGCCGCTCGTCCAGAAGTCGACCTCTGACCTCGGAGTGGACCCCGCGGCCGCAGGTAAACGGCATCGCCTCACAGCGAGACGCTAAATCCCGATGAAGAGATCTGGTTTTGTCTCATGTGTGGACAAAGGCTCTTACGAGTTTAATGGTTCCCACGACACCTGTTTATGTTACACCAATAATAAACCCCGCCCCCAAAAGGAAACTCGTCAGCAAAAGTTCAAACACAGCTGCACAGATTCCCTCCTGTTTGTTGGATTTGGGTTCACGGGGGGGGAAACAAACGACCTTCAGCCCGAAAGTAAACACAGACACTAACGTTCAGAGCCGACAGCGAGTCCGTTCACCGAGCGAAGCGACTCCGCTTCAGCATCGACGCAAAAGTCAGATCAGATCCACGACGGCTGCTGAGAAACGGCCGCGAGCTTTTCACATGTGGGACGGTTAGGTGTGTTTGGAATGGGATGACTTTAGGTAGGTAACTTCAGAGAAGGTTTTAGGTTTTTCAACAAATTTAACTTAACATAATTTCAGGGACTGGAAAATGAGTTTTAAATCCAAGCTATGAACAAAGAAAGTTGAAATTTTATGATTTCTTTGCCAGAACGTGACGAATGATTTTCCTCTTCCCCTCCTCCCAGCGGGCTTTGCTCTGCAGGCGTACCGCGGCGCCCAGAAGCCGACCCCGATGGAGGTGATGAAATCGCAGGCCACTCGGCTGACCGACGGCGCCGCCGCCGCTCAGAAGGTGGCCCCCCCCAAGATGGAGATCCCCACGGTGGAGGGTCGGCGTCAGGGGGCGCGGCCGCACAAGCTCAAACCCAGAGACATGAACATCCTGACGCCCTCCGGCTTCTGAGCTTGCTAAAAACGGTCCCATGAAATTGAAACCTCGCCGTGCTGTTACTCTAAATGCATTTCATTCGCTTTTTACGTCGAAATCATTTCATCTTCAGTCGCTTTCAAATTTCTGCGCTTCTCACCTTCACCGCTCTGGGCGGAAATCCTGCAAACAAACAAGCAGATCGGGACAGGTTGTAAACAAACCTGCAGGTCACATGGACTCATTTAGATGCGAAAATACCAAAAACATTAATTAAACATTAATTAAATTTCGCTGTATTTTTACGTGCAACCTTGAAACAATTTCATGGGACCTTCAAGCAGCTCCAGCAGTCAGATAACCACTGTCCTGTCCCCCCCACCTTCACCGATGTATGAAAAAAGTAAATATCCTCCATCTTTCTGCGCTGCTGTTCTGTGGCGCTTGGCTGAAAACTCAACATTTCTCTCATCCTTCACTCTTTTCACTGTTACATGGAGCTGCAGCATGCTGGCGTCAACACTGGCTTAAGTTTACTGATTCAGCATGAATTTGCTCCCCAAGTTAGCGGAGTTAGCCTGAATTAGGTCAGTGAGACCTGAGTTAGCTCGGCTAGCCCTGAGTTGGCTCAGTAGCCTGAGTTAGCTCAGCTAGCCCTTAATTGACTCAGTCGGCCCTGAGTTAGCTTAGCTAGCCCTGAATTGGCTCAGTTGCTTGAGTAAGCTCACTAGCCTGAGTTAGCTCAGCTAGCCCTGAATTGACTCAGTTGACTGAGTTAGCTCAGCTAGCCCTGAATTGGCTCAGTAGCCTGAGTTAGCTCAGCTAGCCCTGAATTGACTCAGTCGGCCCTGAGTTAGCTTAGCTAGCCCTGAATTGACTCAGTCGGCCCTGAGTTAGCTTAGCTAGCCCTGAATTGGCTCAGTAGCCTGAGTTAGCTCACTAGCCTGAGTTAGCTCAGTTGGCCCTGAGTTAGCTCAGCTAGCCCTGAACTGGCTCAGTAGCCTGTGTTAGCTCAGCTAGCCCTGAGAGCTAACTTTGTCCAGCTGAAGGTGAAGACGATTTCAAACCCCCCCTGATGTAAATGCACTTTATCCCCGGTCGAGCCCCCCTGTGTTACACTGCCCATCATGCAAATTAATGCAAGAAGATCTCCTTTACTGAAGTGTTGATAAACTTAAGAGCTAATGTGTCTCCAGAAACTTTTCATTTGTAACGGGGTATTTCATGAAGCAGGGTGGGGAGAGAGAAAAATCGAACCCGTTTCTTAAATATGGTTCAGTGGGAAACCGACATAACAAAAACAAATTCCTAACAAAATTGTAAAAAGTTTGACTCAGGAAATGTTGGAAATTTGGCAGGCTGCTGCTCACTGGAAACGTTCCACTCATTTGTGATGGTTTAATGTATTAAATAAGATTTACTTTCTTTGGTAGCGTAGCAACAGATTTAGTTTCATTGGGACCAGGAGGAAAAATAAAAAAAATTTAAAAAATCAGAGCAACATGTGAAGCTGCAGCGTCTCAGAACTTTCTCAGAGGGTTTAAAGCTTCCAGCGTGCTCATCCGCCTCGCTTTACTGTTTGTTTTTTTTAAACTAACAAATATGAAGGATTCCTGTTTTCTGTTTTAGAAACCACAGAGAGTTTACAATGATGTGTCTTGCTAACAGCGCTAGCTTTGCAGCTAATCATTAATTTTATATGCAAGGTTTCTGCAGCATCGCAGAGCGTAGAGAGTTAAACGAAAATGTAGCTGGTAGTCGTTATTATTTTTGCACTCTTATGATGAAGTGGGCGCAGGCTATTTGCTGGTGATGCAGTCGAGTCCACGCCAGTAATGGGAGAGTTTGTACCTTTGTGTGGCCTCCTGTAACTTTGCTGTGGTGTGACGTCAGGTGTTGTGTTTCGTCCCGCGTGAACGATCCTAAAGATGGACACATAAAAAAAAAAAAAAAACAACACACACTCTTAAAGTTAAATCCATATGACTGTTTCTGCTCAGTTACATTTCAGTGTGTGTCCACATGTGCTTTGTGTTTGAAGTGTGAGTCTCTCCTCCTGACTGAAGCTCTGTACTACAGGCCGACTGAATTACTGTATGTTTCTATTTATCTATTTTAGTTGTTTTTTTTCCATCTGTTGTTGAAGAGACGTTTACCTTGATTTATACAGTCTCTATACAGTTTTATTTTCTTTGCCAAAACAGTTTATAAATTGAAAATAAATGTTACATTCTCATCTCAAAAACAAGATTAAGTGCTTTGTTATTTTTGGTGTTTGTTGTCTCTTTTTTTTTTTTTAAATCATATGAATATTCCCTGTTGATCTGTAGTAGTTCACTTCAGCCCGTAGGGGGCGTCAGTTTCCCCGTCCAGTCACCAACACTTCCCATCTCATGCTGATTCACTATAACAGGAATTCGGACAAACAAATCAGAATGAACATCAGTGTTTCTTGCCCGGGACACCTCAGTGATTTCAACGTAAAGCGGATAATGAGTTATTTTTTTCATGTATTTTATTGTGAAAGTATCATCATGCAGAGCGAACAGGACATCTTTAGGTTCGAGGTCCATTTTCCATCCAACTGTGGAGGAGAAATGTCGTGATGACACTTTCAGTTCACAGACAGAGAGAAAAAAACAAAAGCATTCCGATTTTCCAAACGCAGGAAAAAGTCATTGGAGTTTAAGGTTAATATGTTTTTAAAAAAAAAAAACCTGGAGAAGAGTCCAGCAAATCTCCAACACCCCAGCACTGACAAATCTTTCTTTAGACTTTTCTGGAAGTTTCTATTAAAGTTCTCAAAAGTCCAACACTGACTGCACAACTTTGGTTATGATTTTCCTGCCTGACATTTTTTTCCATCACAAAACTTTATCTAGTTTGATAAAGTTAGTTAGTCTCCAGACGCGAGGACAGTAAACGTCAAACCGCATCATATCCAAAAATGGGACGTGTTTGCCGTTGCATTATCTTGGAGACATCTGGATTGAATCTGGACATGCGCTCCGGTTCGGACACCCTGAGAGTCTCGTAGTCTGGACCAGCTTTCAGCTTCCAGGACTCCACCAGGTCTTTGTTGTTCAGGCCTCACTGAAAGACACAGGAGAGGAACCGAGCCAACGTCCGAATCTGCCTTCTCATGCTTTCAAGTTGTCTCCTGGATCAGACGATAACTCCATCCATCCTTTCCACGAAGCTCGGTGCGGCAAACCCGCCTCCTTCCAGTCTCATCCTCCTCAAAACAACCCATATCGAAGAATTCCCCTCTTTCTGTCCATCTTCAGAGACTCCCTCCTCCCTTTCTTCCCCCGTCGCCCCCTCTCCTGAACTCTCCATACATCTGGAAGAACAGCTCCATCTCCCTCTGCAGCGTGGAGTTGCGGCGGTCAGCGTCGGCCTTGGCGCGCTCCATTTTGCGGATCTTGATCTCGGCGACGCTCTGGCTTCGCTTCTGCTGCTCCAGGCTGACCCGGAGCATGGCGACCTGCCGCTCCAGGACGTCGTTGCAGCGCTCCAACCTGCAGCGCACACAAGGGGCACCATACGTTACGCACACAGGCTTCAAACAAACGCACACTCAATGCAATTTGAAGTAAAGGGCGTAGACCAAAGTAGGTCTACTTCAAGTACACATGAATCTGCTGTATTTAATCATTTTGACAACATTAAAACATGTGATCTTTCCTTGAATTAACTACCGATCTCAAGCAGGTTTATGTTAAAGTAAAGGGAGGTGGATGAAGGAGGAGAGGAGGTCTTCTTCCTCCATGTGCTCGGCGTCTCACCTCTGGATCCTGGCCTGGTACTCGGCCTTCTGCCGGGCCATCTGCTGCTGCAGCTCGGCCAGGAGCGAGTTAGCCTCCCCGGGCTGTGACTCAGGCTCCAGCTCCTGGATGTCGGCAGGACCGGAGGGTAGGAACACCTCGGAGCTGCCCGTGCTGAGAGGACTGTCACTGAGTACAGAGCAGGAGGCTGGGGAGTTAGGGTGGTGGATACTATCCTCATCGTCGTCATCGTTGTCTTTGTGATCGTCATCATCACCGTTCTCTTCTGCTACCCGACCGGAAAGTAACCTTTGAGGTTTCTTTGGTGACGTGTCAGGACTAACCACCCCCTCTTCGTCACCCACCTCATCTAGCGGTAGAACCTCACAGGAGGACCACGAGGAGGACGAGTCCCTTGTCTTCCCAACCTCCTCTAGCTCTGCCTCCTCTTCACGGCCTCCTGGGTCACAGGTTTCAAAATGTCCACCAGCAACATCCTCCATCCTGGGACATAAAGACACCCTGTCCAGGTTGTCGTAGGCAGAAGGGGTGCTGTCCTCCTGAGCCTCGCTGCTGCCCCCGCTCACCGTTTCTCGCAGTGCACCATCTCCCTCTGCAGCACTGGAGCTCCAGAAACCAGCGTCCACCTCCTCTGGGCCCGGCCACGCCTTGGCCCAGCTTGCGAGCACCAGTCTGGGCTTGGGGCTGTCTGCCCGTGGCTCCTGTAGCTGGAGGCTGCCCACAGAAGCTTCAGCACTTGCAGGAGAAGGTCCTCGGCCAGCACGATGCTGGTGATAACCTACGTCGTGCCTGTCGGGGTGGTGCTGAGGGGCCTGACTGGAGGAGGGCAGGGGGTAGAAACAGTTCTCTGGGTGGGAGGAGGTGTAGCGGTGGCCCAGAAATTTCTTCTGGCTGCAGGGCAAGTCTGAGTTGCCGGTGGCAGAATTGACACAGCTGCAGGAAGCAAGGAAAAGGAGGTTCGAGATGTTCAAGCAACGACTACACCATAGTAGTATGTGTCATCAAGCACGCCAAGGTATGTCCATGGAGGACATGGAAGAATTCAGCTCCAGCTTTGCTGTCGTACCTGCGGTTCTGCCCATCTGTGCCGGGCTCTGCGATAAGAGGCATCGAGAGCTGGCGAAGCCAGGGCGACGGGTGCAGATGAGGTCGCTGCAGCGCACTCGCCGATGCGTGGGAACCGCCGGGCGGACGGCTGGAGGCGGGTGGGGCGACTTTGGCAAACAGAGACTCGTGCTCTCTGATCAGCTCCAACATCAGGACGTGGACCAAGGCTGCACCTAGGACAGAAAGAGATGGAGATATCCTCCAAAGAACCCCTTTTGGTTCTCCTCGGTTCCTGTCATACACTAGAAATGTGTGGGTACAACATTTGTAAATTATTCTGATGGTATAAATTTGTTTGTAGAAAATAGACCATCGTTTAGAAACCAAACAGATATATTGATCATTCATATGGTGCTCTGAGGACAGTTTGTCTGTCTACCTCCCATGATGCTTTGTGGGTCTTCGGCTTTGGCTCGGAGGATGTTTGGCCCGAACACGGTGGCCAGGTTTTGGTCGCTCATCTTGTTGCTGCCAGAGAAACTCTGGACCTCATTCAGAAACCTGCACACATAATGGATGACACCTGAATGAAAACCTGTCTGCAGACGGTCGATCTAAATAACGAGACAGGTGGAGTCTTACTGGCAGATAAAGTTTAGAAGGTTGAAGTTTGCAACTGGCAACTCCTGGAGAAGAGTCCTCAGCTCCTCCAAACCCTGAGAACAAAGGGAGGGATGGCAGTGGGGAAGCAGGAAGAAGTTTTTTTGTCCTACCGTATTGAGAGCAACAGCCGAACGTGGGATTTCCGTATTTGTCACATTCAGAGCAGCAGTTACCTGTGTGCGGTCGCTCTTCAGCTTCCGTCCGCACAGCAGGAAGTCCTGGTAGTGGCTGTAAGGAACCAGAGGCTCCGGCAGCTGTCTGAGGTAGAGCTTCAGCAGCGACGCCACCGTGTGGACGTCCGTGCTACTGCAGGTAAAACACACGGTGAGCTAAATTTCTTTTTTTTTTTCCTTTTGAAGAACACGAGAGCAGAAAGCAGCACAGACCTGTCGAAGGACGGTCTCTCCCCAGCATCGAAGGCCTGCTGAAGCTCTTTCACCAGACTGGCCCGCCCGGGCTGACGAAACAAGCCCACCTCGTGCAGGCCGCGCTCCCGGATGAAGGTCACGCACTGCTCCACCACCAGGGGAACCAAGCGCACCCCATAACGTCGCTCGTACAGCACCGTCTCCTCCAGGCGCTGACCAAAGACCCCTACGAGGGACGAAGACACGAATGAGACTGGCGTCGGGTACCAAGGTCCACTTCACAGGTAAAGGATCCAAACGCGGTGCGGTTGTTGTGAGTGCGTTTGCCTGTAAAAGGGATCCAGACGCCCTTGTTGAGGCTCTTCAGCCACTCGTCGCCCTGACCGGCGCTGTTGGACAGGAAGAAGTACGAGCCCGGGCTGGCCAACACGTCCCTGTTACCTGCACACCCGCAAACAAACCACTTTTAGGAGTAACATCCGACTCACATCTGAAGTTTTTCGGAAAATGTAAAAGCCGCGACGCATTGCTGAGTATTACGATGAAACAGTGAGCCAGTCATGTGACCAACCCCTCTTCGCTGTGGGGAGACTCTCCACCCAACCCCACCCCACCTCCCTGTCTCCGTCTCTTTTGCGGTGACGCCTTCGCACACTTTCCTCGCCTCTCCCCCATGTCCTATCATGCTCCACTGTTTGTCCTCCTCAAAGTCACATCAAACACACTCATGCAGGCATGTGTGAAGCACGTGCACACACACACACACACACACACACACACACACACACACACAGTGTCACCTCGGATCGGAGCCTCAAGACCCTGAGTCAGCATTTAACCGTTGCTCAAGGGCGACGCAAACACACAAACACACACAGTTCTGGAGGGATTAGCAAATAATATGTTGATGGCTTTTGTGTGTGTGTGTGTGTGTGTGTGTGTGTGTGTGCGCATCTCACCTTTGCGTCCTGTGCTGTCATGTTTCCAGGACTTGAAGCAGCTGAGTCCCATGCTGCGGCGATGCTGCTCCTGTTGCTACGGCAACGGCTGTGGATGCTCAGTGAAAACGAGGCACGGCGATGTGAGAGTTTTTCGCAGACTCGTCGAAGTTTAGAAGAAGAAGAGAAAGTGGCGAGATTCCTAGTTTTCTATAATCTCCAGGTTTACGCAGTTCCAGGGGGATACTGGGAATAAAAAGGTGTCAAAAAAGATGTTTTTGAGGAAGTTCACAGAGGGTTTTAAAGGAATTCCCAGTGGTCCTAAAATACCTGGAGGATATATGAGCCAAAAGAGAAGTTCCAGAGGTTTGGCATCCAAACCTCAAGTTTGTCTAGACAGACACTTAAAGAGTCATAAAGGATTGTGGTAGAAACAAAACCATGCAAAGAGGTTTGTAGGGAGTATCAAGGTTCCTCCTTGATAAATCCCTTAATGAAAGGTGGTTTCCTGTGTACGTGAGGCCTTGTGGAGAGATTTCAACCTCACCGATAGGGGTACCCGATGGGATCACACCTTCCAGGAGGTGATGAGAAGTTCCCGAGCCATGTAGAGTCTTCAAAAGAGTTCCCACGTGGAAATAGAGCATGAAGAGAAGTTCTCCAGTGGGTAGTGCAGGACCTCGAGGTGGGATTCTCATTGGATCGGCCTTCAGGAGAACTTCCCAGGGTCATCACCCCACTCCGACCATTCTTCTCAGACTAGTTTGTAATGACTCTGACCCCGCTCTCCCGGGAAATCTCGATTGGCCGTGGAAGCACGGACGGTTTCGTTGGATTTATGTCCTGGTGGAGGAAGCCGACATTTTCCAGCCTCCTCTTCATCAAGAGCCATCGCTCCAGAACCACAGAGGATCCACCAGCGTCGTGGTCATCTCCTGACAAAAACGATGATTGATGAAAGAGGACCAAGGACTTCATGGGGAACAAACCTCCAGTTCGCCAAAGCACCAGGACGGAGTCGTCTGACTGCGCTTTCTACCGTTTGGAGTATTTCACGCCGTCTGTCTCGCCGTCTGCGAGACACCGGATCAGCATTTTTCCACCTGTGTCCGTCTTTATGTGTCTCTCTTTCGTTGCATCACATTTTCTCTCAGCAGCCGAGACAAAGTCAAACCATCCCGGAGAAACATTTCACTCTTTTTTCTTTTTCTTTTTCTTCCCCGGCCCCGTCTCTTCGCTTTCTTCCACCGGCCGGCGAGTCCAACCGGTCCATCCTCGCATGAGGGGGGAGACGATCTTAGTATTCCCTCCCGTATCCTCCCTCCCTCCCTCCTTCTCCTTGTCTCTCTCCCCCGTGTCCTTTGCTTTATTGGCTCTTTAACTGGACGTCCTGCTCCATTTCCAGAGCGCGGTCCACACGTCCCCCGCCGTCAGCCGTCCACCTTCGTTTTCCCTCTCTATTTGTCCCTCGCGATGTCCATCTCTTTGTCCCCCGTCTGGCATGTCCTTCCCTCTAAAGCTCCACTATCCTCACCTCTCTCTCTCTCTCTCTCTCTCTCTCTCCATTTCCCAGCAGTGTGTGTGCCCCCTTGTTGCCCCCCTCCCCATTTACCTCATCAATAACCATGCTGTGTGTGTGTGTGTGTGTGTGTGTGTGAAGGCTGTGCATTAGGAAAATTGGTTCTCTGCGACGCAGCGCTGTTTTACCAAAGTAATCACAGCTGATGGTGAGAGAGAGAGAGAGAGAGAGAGAGATGATCTGGCTCAAATTCTGCTGCTGCTAAAGTATGGTCTGCTGTAACACACACACACACACACTCACACACACACCATGATTCAAGTGGACATAAAAGTGAGAGAGGCCGGTCAGTCCAGTCAACTTTTGAACTCAATTAAAGTATGAGGAACTCTCTCTCTCTCTCTCTCTCTCTCTCTCTCTGTGTCCAATTCAATAAGCCTCATTGGCCTGAGGTACAATACAATATACAGTATATTACAGTATATCACTAAAGCTTTGTTAGTAATCAATACCAGCAATCAAATATTACCAACTGTCCTGCCTACAGGCTGAAATATGCACCGGACATGCGGCCACAAGCGCCGCGGACACGTCAGCGCCGCCCAGAACCAGAACCTGCTGCAATAAAACGCTGGTTTCTGCAGGGTTCTGGAAACCGGACCGCACGTTCAGCCTCAGGGGAGTCGGATCGCGGGGTTCTGCGCGCAGAAGCGTCGATCCTCGCCGTACGGGACCGCCTCGAGCTTTTCTATCTGCGAGTCGGCCGAGCGTATTTCTGGCATCGGCGCCCAAAGTGGCCATTAAAGCCGCGGCCACGTGGGGGGTGGAGCAGGGGCTACAGCGGGACGCGCTTTGATGGACGAGGACGGGCCGTCACTCAGAACCTGAGCTCGGATGATTTGTAGGAACAAAAAAAAAAAAAAAATCCAGACGGGCCGCTGAGTGCTACAAATCAGAGGACAGAGCTCAGGAGCGGCGGAGGCCGAGGAAATATGACCGAACATCTCTGATAAAAGGAAATGATGTTTAATATTTGTCAAGATTAATATTAAAACGTTTGTGCTTTCCAAAAGACGGCTCAGAAAAACCTAGCAGGACGCGAGACCCAACCACGACGTCAGCGGTCGGGTCTTTGTGCGACCGACAGACAACCAGACGTCTTCTTGTTCAGTTGCACAAAAAACAGGTAATTTTTATGTGCGACGGACTCACAACCCAGCAGATCTTAAAGCCGTACTGTAAGTCTGCGTCTGACTGGAGTCCAATCACAGCTGAGAGCTTTCACATCTGTCCGTCAATACGACTGGCACCGTGCTCTTCATTACAAAGAGCTGTGTGTGTGTGTGAGTGTGTGTGTGTGTGTGTGTGTGTGTGTGTGTGTGTGTGTGTGTGCGTGTACTCTCCGCGAAATGAAATTCGCCACCTCCTCTCTTCCTCTTCACTTTAACTGCACGTCTGCGATAAATCACACGCGTGGAAACGTTGCTCTCCAGCAGTCGGCCTCCGTCTCCGTCGAGACAAACCGACCTCGCCGCTCCTGGAGACGGTCCAGCGACAGCGCCCCCACGTGACCTCGCGCCGTAACTACAAGCTGGATCACGTCCAGGGACTGACCCGGTCCCGGCTCGGTCCGACAGGGGAGGATGTCGCTCAGAACAGAAGCTGTTTTTCATTTCCTGCTGCAGCTAATGTGAATAAATCTTCTTCGTTAAAAAAACAGCTGGATTTACAGTTTGTTGTTTAACAATAGACGATATTATGAAAAATACCAAAATATAATAAAATTGTAAAAATGAGAAATAAGAGAGATATCTAAAAAAAAAAAAAGAGGTCATACTTTAATTTCAATTAAATATTAAATCAAATATAAATAATCTTTTTTTTCAAGCAGAAGAGCTTGTGCTCGTGATGTGGGTCGGTGTCTTCTTTCAGAATCCAAACTATGCCGGTTGTTAAAGGTATTTTTACTTTTTATGTTTAGGAAGGACATACAATCCCGGGTCGACCTGCGTCAAAGCCGTCGTAAAACCTCCTGTCTGTCACGTTTCACGTTCTCGCGCCAAAATGCGTTCACGCATCCGTCCGTTAAAGAGGCATTTTACCCGAGTTACAGACCAGGACCTGGACCTGGTTCTGATCAGTGATGCACGACGGCCTCCTGTATTCGCTTCCTCATGTTTCTAAATTCTTTGGCAATTTAAAACATGAATATGTCTTTCTGGTTCACCTGCAGCGTGAACCGGAAAACATCTGAGACGAGGCGAATATGGGCCGCCTGCCGCCCGTCTGCCAAATCCACGATGAGATTATTTTAGCCCCAGTGTTGTGGCGTTAATTTTAGATTTGGCTGATGCAAAAAAAAAAAAGTGAAATCAGTATTGAGAAATATGAGTCAGCTATTGACTCAAAAACAAAATAACACAAAGTGGAACAACTAAAGAGCCGGATTTTTTTCTCAGGAGTTGGTGGAGACCAAACCAGAGCTAAAAAAAATACTTCAAAATGGGTTGACATGACATTATCTTGTTTTTATGATTAGCAGAAATGAACCAAATCTAATAATGAATTTTAACCACACATGTTCATGGCCTCGGCCTGCAAACATTGTCCATATCTATGGTTCCTGTCCTTATGCTAACATTAGCGTCCACCCAGCGGATGTTAATATGGCTTAAAAAACATACTAGTTACATTTGGGAGACATTTTCCTGAACATGTGTTGCTGCAGTGTAAATCAAAAACAAACATATTTGCCGACAGCTCTCCACAGCGTCTCTTCTCTGTCGCCGGTTCCAGAGCGTCTGAAACCAACACCAACGTGCAGGGGTGACGTGACGGGACTGCACGCCGTGTTTACATGGAACCAAACCAGCAGCGGAGCGGGAGATGCAGGTCAAATGTGTAATTTCAGCGTCCCACAACAATCTCCTGCCTCCCCCCCCACATCAACAGGTCCAGGTCGGACACAGAACACTATGTTTTCTGCTGGGGGATGAAAGAGGAGCCCTGTGTTGGTCAGGCCAAGGGTGGAGGCCGGAGCAGCCCCCACCCTGCCCCCCGTGTCCCTTTTCACTGCAGCTGGCTGCAGGTTTTACTGCATGATGCACGCAGGAATGTCCACGTTACGGTTTTCTACGGGACATCGTGTTTTATTGCAGCACGGGCACCATTTCTGTCCCCGAGGCAGCTATGCAAGTCTGGCAACAAGTGTTTGCACCCCCACCCCCCCAAGTGGGAGGAAGAAGAAGAGGAAGAGGAGGGTTTGTTATTGAGACGCACCAGCAGGAGCCCAGAGTCAGCACAGAGTCGGTGCAGCAGCAGAGGACATCGCAGCTTCAGCGCTGAAGACCGGTGAGCAGAAAATTCACTTTGACCGAACCGAGCGGGAGTCTCTCTGTACTGTAGATGTTGTAGTAGGCAATGCATGATGGGAAATGTCACTGTTTAAAATATAGGAAATAAAAAAGCTGCTGTTGCTATGCGATGCATGGAGGGGGTAATATGGGATTCAGCAAAGTCTCCAAAACAGAAGGTTAGATATACGTACACTAATTAAAATTACGCACAATTTCTGATTGGTAAAGAGGGTTTGAGCAGCCGTGTGATTGGCTGGGAAGACGTCACATGAGAAGGGATGTGTAAATACAGGATGTAGGATCAAAGAGTGTCACAAACTGATCATTCGTTGTCGTGCTTTTGGCATCATATACTGCACCTACTGCACAGCTACTGTAAATCTGGAAACCCTGTTTTTTAACATATAGTAAGAAATTGAATAAACACCACGGCCATTTATCGTAAGCAGTATTTGTGGTTGGAGCAGTGAGAGCGAGGAGACGAGGCGTTGAGAGGTTTAAGTGACTCTAATCCGCCTGTATCTCAGCTCCGTGTTGGTCGGTCGCCATCGCGCTCGCTGTTGGAGCGGCGTGCGACGCTGTCACCCCCGGTGTATTTCCAGCCATTAAACTGCAGCTGACGGGCCCCCGATAATCCCCTTAGATTAAAGCCGTCGGTCACGTCGCTCGAGACTGAATTTACTCAGGTTACATTCAAAGTAGAGTGGAGCCAAGCTGGTATTTGTGTTTTCCTTGTTTTAAAAAGTTTTAAAGTGGAGAACACGTCAAGTTTACATTTCTGCTTCCCAGGCCACTAAAGCAGAGAAATAATCAGACGTTTACTTTTATAGACAAATTTGATTCGAGTCATTTTGAAACACTTCATTTGTAATGTCAGGGGGCCCATGATCGATCCCTGTGGGACACCTCACAACGGGTGTGTTACCTGAAAAGGACTATCAGATAAAATCATCAGTGACGATGATGATGCCCCATTTTGAAAGCATTCATCTAAGCTAGCATGCGCCGGACGCTGGCGAGGGCGTCCTGACTCCGGTCGTATTAGAGCCTCGTTGTGCACGAGGTGAAGCCGTCGACGCCGCTGCCAGCGGCCCGTGAGTGAGGAGTGTTGGACGATCTTAAGTGAGTGACGACGACGGCGGTGATTTACAGTCGGGTCAGATGCAACCGAACACGGATCTATTCCTGAGAGAGGGAGGAGGAGGAGGAGGAGGAGAAGGAGAAGGGAGCACACACCCACACACCCCAGAACAACAAATGCTCCTTCACATTGTCGGCTATAAAAAGCCAAAGTCCCTTTGGCAGCTAATTCGGCCAGTAAACCAAAACATGCAACACTTTGGATTAAAATACGCTGAACTCTAAACGACTCTTTACTTATTTATTTCAAACCTGGCAACCGCCTGCAGGTTGTTGTGTCAGAAGTGGAGGGGGGGGGGTGACGAAAAGAGAGAAACTTCCCGCCGTGAGCGGCACGTTTGCTATTTGTGTTAGCGGGATGGGCGTTACATGTATATATAGATACAGTAGAAGCCCTGACAAGTGAGGCGCTAACGCCGCGACGGGCCTGCAAACTGCGAGGCCGCGTCGCCGAGACGATCAGATTTACAGCGCGTGAACCAAAAAGACGATTTCACTCGCGAGCCAAAACTCATTCGTCCCTCTTAAAAACATGTCAGCGTGTTCCTCGGCGGCCGCGAACAGAGGTTTATTTTGAGCTAATCCCACATTCGCTGCACAGCTGCCGGAAGAAAGTAAAAGAGCGAAAGTAAATAAAAGCTGGAAATAGGCTCTGAGGGATAACGTGAGCAGAACCCTGCGCAACGTCCTGGTATCTGCATGGTCCGATCTTCACCTGAGTCACGAGCACGACACTTTCCAGCTTCAAGTAAATCTACAGTTCCTCCAAAGTGATTTCACCTTCAGCCGTCTCCGCGGGAACCAACAGACATCATTTCTTTGCGTTGCGTTCCTGTTGATGCCTCGCTGTATCCGATGTCCCCGCTCTGAAAACCTAATTCCCCCACCAGGACCATTATAGCGTCTTGTTTTTCTTCTCCCCTCGTGAGGTGGGGGGTGGTGGTCTACTGAACCTTCTCCACGGGCCAGGGGAAGCCCTGGAGACAGAGACACCAATCGGTTTTTAGGTCGGGGGGGGGGGGGCATCCCTATGTATAGCTTTGAAAACATAGACGCATGCATCAGGGGATGGGTTGGGGGGGTGTACATTAAGGAGGGAGGAGGGTGGGAATGCCAGGCAGAGCACGGGGAGGATGAGCTGTGAACATCCTGAGTCGTTCTTCAAAACGTGACGACACTTTTTCTTTGGATCCAAATTGAACATTTTTCTTTTGGTTGTTTTTTTTTTTTTTGGCGCAGATCGAACAGGAAGAGGAAGAGTTTTATTTTTACTCTCAGGATCCGAGCTCTTCGTTCAGGTGCAGCAACAGATCTGGTAAGTTGAAATGCTCCTCCAAACTATTTGATTTTTAATACTGAATACTGATTTTTTTTTTTAATGCTGGATTTACTGGATTTATCGCTGCAAATTAATCAGTGAATAACTTCGCAGACACACAAATCACAACTGGCACAATCTGCCCCAACTCATGCAAGATTAAACTCACAGACAGACTGAAAAAAAGTCAAATTAACAGTAAATATTCTGGATTATGACTCCTCCCTCACGTGCTGCATGCGCCGCTTCAATCTGCATGTTATAAGACGCGTTCAGCTCATCTGTGCGTAAAACTTCCTGCTGAGTTAGGAGTTCAGTCGTGTGCGGAGCCTCAGAGGATGAACCCCTTTGCTGCGTTCCCTTTTTCTTACCTGTCCAGTCCGACCCCCTGAGGCCGGTGCAGACGGTGGGATTATGGGAATAGAGGATGACGTCCGCGGGTGCTGGAGAGGTAACAATGCATTATTTTAAACTTTTGCTTATTTTTGTTTGGACGCATGCAAAAGGTGGTTTTCTGTCGGCCACACCTGCTCATTAATATTCATGTCAGGGTAAAAGTTTACAGAGCAGCAACACGCAGGTAACTTCAGGCAGCGAATTAAAACCAACATGCAAGCACGTGACGAGGAACAGGTAAATCCGACAGCAGGGAACAGGAACACAGCGAGGGGAGGGCAAAGAGTGTCACACACGCGGGTGGAACTAACCGTCTCAAACAAAACGAGCGGAAAGCAGGAAGCAAAGAACGGTGAGACGTTTCAGAATAAAACAGGAAGTGGACAGGTGTGGCAGGTGAGACAGGTTGGACTCTAAATCAAAAAACAACTATATAATCTCGACGAATAATAATAATAATAATAATAATAGGCTACATAAAAGTAGATTTGTGTATTATAATTTTTTTTCTTAGCTGTGAGTGTGACAGGTTTTGTCTGACTTGTGACAGAAACCGTCTGAAGCGAGTTGACTCCACCACATCTTTCCGTCTGTTCTGGTAGATGGTGCCGAGCGCAGATCGGACCTCCACACCGACGAGAAGGCCGGAGGCTTCGACCAGCGCGCACACAGCACCTCCACACGATCCGACAACTCGGTAAGAAGGGTTCCTGTGTCAAACAAAATGGTCTGCAGCTCACTGTCCTGCAGCTTTGTTTTTCTTCGTCGCCTTGGTGGTGAAATGTCTATTTTTGACGTTCGACTGTCGCCTCGTGTCTCCAACCCAGCACGAGGACTCCCGCCGCCTCGAATCTGCCTCTCTTGGCGACAGCGCTGTCAGCGCCGCCGATGACGACGACGGGACCGGGGGAGAGTCGCTGCGGGGACGACGAGGACGGACACCTGGTGTATCGCGTCGGCCTGCTGATGAAAGGAAGATGTAATCAGCTTTTATCTTTTAGTGTCTTTTTGTCCTTCCCGTAGCTCAGGTTCTAAACTTGGTGCAACACTAACACTTGTGTTATTCAAATTGTCTACCCCCCCCCAGATGAGGTGGTCTCCACTCTGGGAGCAGGGGCCTTTGGAAAAGTGGTGGAGTGCATCGACAGAGACAAGTACGCGAACCACAACCGGATTTCATAATCCGACTGAGGAGAACTCATTCTGTGACTTACTTTTGTCTTTTCCTGCATGTGTGTGTCCGTGTGTGTGTGTCGATGTGGAGCAGAGACGAGCGCGTGGCCGTGAAGATCGTGAGGAACATCGAGTGTTTCCGCGAGGTAGCGATGTCTGAGATCGCAGTGCTGGAGGAGATCAACAGCCTGGATGACGACAACAGATTGTGAGTGTCGAGTAAAAAAAAAAAAAAATTCTCCATTTTGATCCGTTAGCGGCTTTTCTAAATGTTCATCGTTCGCTCCCTCTCTCCGCCGCCAGCGCCTGCGTGAGGATGCTGGACTGGTTCGAGCACGACGGTCACGTCTGCATCGTGTTCGAGCTGCTCGGCCCGAGCACCTTCGACTTCCTGCAGCAGAACGAGAGCCTGCCGTTCAGCGTGGAGCAGATCCGGCACATGGCCTTCCAGATCTTCAGAGCCGTCTGCTGTGAGTGTGCGGCCCCTTGACCTCTGACCTCTGACCCCGGCCCTCTTCATTGTCTGTTGTACTCAGCGGAGGTCGTGTTGGGCGAGAGAGGCTGCGAAATGCCTGAACAGGTGCCGCGTTAGAAATGGAGGCGGACAGACATTGGTCACGATTGTTAGTGACATCATCTGTCGGCGGCCAATAAGATGAAAGTTGTCTTCCAAGCAGACAAAAGGAAGGAAATCATTGGTCGACTTCAAGTTTTTTGTCACAACAACAGTTTGAGAAAAGTTCACCTGGTCAGACTGAGAGAAGAAAAACACTTCTAACAATTGCACAATTGTGTGTGTGTGTGTGTGTGTGTGTGTGTGTGTGTGTGTGTGTGTGTGTGTTTTGCAGTCCTACATCGTAACAAACTGACCCACACGGACTTGAAACCAGAAAACATCCTGTTCGTGTCCTCCGACTGCAACTGTGACAAGAGGGTAAAAAATGTTGTCCACTTTTTCAAAATATCAAGCTTTCCTGTTTTCAGGTTTGCAAAGTCGTACAGGATGCTTAGTAGTGTGTGTGTGTGTGTGTGTGTGTGTGTGTGTGTGTGTGTGTGTGTGTGTATAAGGAGAGGAAACTGAGGAGAATGGATGTGAAGGTGGTGGATTTTGGCACCGCCACGTTCGACCACGAACACCACGAATCCCTGGTGTCGACGCGCCACTACCGAGCTCCAGAGATCATACTGGGTACGCACACACACACACACACACACACACACACACACGCTCGGCTACTCAACTGGACCAGTTGTGTGTTTTTATTCCTAACTGTGCGTTTGTGCTCAGATCTGGGCTGGAACCAGTCGTGTGACGTTTGGAGTCTGGGCTGCGTTCTCATGGAGTTTTACCTGGGACGCACACTCTTCCCGGTGCGTGCACACACACACACACACACACACACACACACACACACACACACACACACACACACACACACACACACACACCCTGTTCAGCCTGTTCAGCATTAGACAGACCCTTGACCCTGAGCGTCTGTTGTTTCAGACCCACGACAGTAAAGAACATCTGGCCATGATGGAAAAAGTCCTGGGACCGATTCCCGCCCACCTGCTGACGCAGACCAGGTGACTCCACGTTCTTTGACGCCATCAAATGTTAAATTTACCGCCAATATTTAAATTACAGGGTTGTCAGTGTAGTTTTCTTGCTGTCTTACCTGCAGCTAACTTGCTCTCTCACACAGGTGTGTGCACTGTTTTTTTTTTTGTGTAGGAAGCAGCACTACGTGCACAACGAGCGCCTGAACTGGGACGAGCGCAGCTCCCCGGACGATTACGTCAGGAAACACTGCAAACCGCTCAAGGTACGTGGCGGGACGTGAGGTAGCCAGCCAGGCGGCGGCGGCGGCGGCAGGAAGTTGGTTACGTGTCGTGTCTCCGTCTCTCAGCAGCACATGCAGAGGGCGAGCGAGGACGAGAGGCAGCTGTTCGACCTGCTCGGCTGCATGCTGGAGTACGACGCCTGCAGGCGCATCACCCTGGAGGAGGCGCTGTGGCACCCGTTCTTCAGCCCGCTGAGGGCGCAGAAGCATCGGCGCAGTTAGCGCGACACACACACACACACACACACACACACACACACACACACACACACACACACACACACACAGGTGTATATATATATGTATATATGTTCGGCATCTACCTCAAGCTGTAATTTCAGCATTACTAAGCTGTTTGGGTTTGTCATTCTGAATTGCATGCACAGTTGTGGTGAGCATTCCTGTTTATTTGAAAAACACTTCACAGTCTGCATGCGGTTGTTAAAAAAAAAAAAAAAGTCAGTTGTAATGCAGAGCGATTCCACATTTTCCTGTTTTTTTTCCCTGATTTATTTGTGACAGAAGTTTGTTCATAAATATTTTTTTTTTTGCATTCTGTTTTTATTGTCATTGTTCTCAAACAAACTCATCACAACCGTGTGCCAGGACGGCAGCATGACATCACACGGAGGTAAATCAGCTGATTGGACATCAACGCTGCCGTTAAAAACCTCGGAGATTCATCGGATATTTATCTCGACTGGAGCCCAGCTTTAGGAAGTTTCCATGACTGAATGGTTGTCCAGCTATAAAACATTTACGTGCGCAGGCGGCCGCTGCGATAAACATCCGAGCCGTCGTCGTCTGCTACCTGAGGAACCGCTGGGCGTAGCGCCACTAAAATAGCACGGATGGATAAAGCAGCATAAAACAAAGTGGGTCCGAGGGCCAATAAGGCGCATGGCTGGGTTCCACTCTGTCTCCTGACCTTTTGCTGCACATTGTTTGTGATCTGTCCTGGTTCTGGCGCAGAGGCGACATCGTGAATCTCAAGCTGTGGAGTTTCTTATTTTCTGCTGGTTAACCCTCGAATTTTCTAACTTGATGTGGTTTCTGGGTCATGGTTAAAATGACTCGCTGATTCCTCACAGGGACAGGCTTAAACCCTCGCCGACCTCTCAGTGGCGCATGGCAAATCCTGTGAAACTGGACTTCCTGCCTCCTGCTACCACTGACCTCTGACCCCTTAAGTCCCCTCGGGGGGAACTATGAAAAATAAAAATCAGTGAACTTCAGTTTGTCGGGTTTATCGTAACTGCAAATGATCAAAAGGTCAACAGCTAGCAGGCTGTGGCGCTTTGAGCCAAATGCTAACGCTAGCGTGCTCAAGATGCTAACATGCTGATGTGTGTGCAGGGGGGGACTAAAACCACAGGAGCAAAAGTTGTGATTTCAAAACTTTTATTAGCGAGCTGGTATCAAGCCGTGATCCGACTGAGCCCATTGTAGGTTTAACACAGAAGATAATACTTGATAGCTACATGTTAAAAGACAGTTTTTCTTTCATAAGCTAGTCGTAGCAGACTGGGCCACGGCCTGAGCCGCCGCTGCTGCAGGTGATTGGCTGCAACAGCGACGGGCTGACGGCATCTCCGGCACGAGCGCCACCTTGAGCCTGCGCGGGTGACTGCGGGTCGTGTCTTTCCGCGGCGCACGGCGGTCCGGCGGCCGGCGACCTGCCCGCGAAGCAGGAAAACATGGCCGCCAGCTGCAGCCGCACCTCCCTCTGCCAGAAGGCGTACACCAGGGGGTTGATGAGCGAGTTGGAAAGTCCCAGCAGCCACAGGTAGTTCTCCAACACTCGGGCGAGTTCGCAGCTTTTGCACAGAACGTGCACGACGCAGACGATGAAGAAGGGGCACCAGAGCACGAGGAAGCAGCCGACCAGCACCGCCACCGTCCTCAGGGCCTTCACGTGGCTCAAGTAACCGCTCCTCAGCTGCTGATGCTGCTGCTGCTGCTGCTGCTGCTGCTGCTGATGGTGGTGATGATGCTGGTCGCGCTGAAGGTCGCGGTGGTCCAGCGTCCTGGAGCCGGCTCGCCTGACTTGGCAGATCTGCTTCTGGTGGCTGCAGGCGATCTTCAGGATGTCCAGGTAGATGTAGACGAACACGGAGAGCACGGGGAAGAAGCAAAGGCTGAACAAAACGATGATGCCCACCTCGTGGATGACGGAGAAGAAGGCGCATAAGCCGTCGTAGCCCTCCGCCTGCAGCTGCCGCACCATGACTGAGTGGCAGGGAATAGGGATTATTCAAATATGACGTCTAATGCCTTTTAAACGTGAGGTATTAAAATCTCACCTGGCAAGAACCCCACAGTGAGGGCGCTGATCCACAGAGTCAGCAAGGACCCGGCTGCCGTCCCCTTCCCAGACAGCAGCGAGTAACGCAGGGGCATCTTGATGGCCGCGTAGCGGTCGAGCGAGATCAGGAACATGGACATGATGGACGCCGTGCAGGGCGACGTCACGAAGGCCATCCGCATCAGGCAGCGGGTCTTCCCCTGCGCGGGAGGCGTGGCGTTCGTGGGGGGATCGGGTGAGGCGAGGTGGCCGTGCCGGTTCTGGGGGACGCCGGCGCCGTCGCCGCTGCCGCCGCCGCCGCTGCTGCTGAAGTCTTCCGTGGCCAGGCCGGTGATGGCCACGCCCACCAGGGCGTCGGCCAGCGCCAGGTTGAGGACGAAGCACCAGCTCTGGCTGCTCCTCTTCAGGAGCAGCCTCAGCAGGGCGGCCGCCACCAGCAGGTTGGTGGAGATGATGAGGCAGGCGGCGATGCTCAGGATCACGCCCATCACCCGGGGCCTCACGTCGCTCTGGGCGCCGGGCTCGCGGGGGTCCATGCAGTCAGGAGTCATCCTGACGGTGGCCTCGGTTTGTCCAGTCAAATATGACATGTTGATATATAAAACCTCCCCCCTCGCTCAAAGATTATAAAATGAAATTTACAAAGTTGAAACAAGTTGGGTCAGTGTTTCTTCCGCTGTCCATCATAACAAAATAACGTGCCACTTGCACATCACAACAAAAAGATGCTAAAAATCTAACAAAGTTTAAAACTTTAAGAAATATGTCAATAACACTTTAAGTAGATCCCGTCACGCTAATCCAGATTAGCGGTTCCACGCCGACTGGAGTTGCTTCTCAAACATCCATCGATCTCACTGGTCTCACCGCCGTGATAAAATGCAGAATGGAGGGAGACGCTCACAGCATTATCAGCAGGGCTCGCTTATCCCTCCCCCACACACACACACACACACACACACACACACACACACACACAAACGCACAAGTAGCCTTCTGCTACTCATCTGTTGCTGTTGTTGCCTCGCTGGGACTGACCTTTGCCCCGGCCGTCTGCCTGCTGGATCTCTCCCAGGCAAATCTCTATTTTTAATCACCAAATTACCGTATTTATCATTTTTAATCAAGAAACTTATTTTTAAATAAGCCTTGATAACTAAAATCCAGACTTTACATTACCGAGGATAGATTGAATTTAAATAAATTAAGAGAATGAATGTGCGGCCGGGCTGGTTCAGGGTTATTTGGACGTAATTTTTGGATTTTACGATTTGTGTTTAACATGAGCCCCGTTTTCTTTCCCCTTGTAAAACCAGAGCTACTTGTTTGAAAACACTTCAGCACAAAAAATCTCACGATTTGCGTCCTCAAAGTTTGTTTCCATGCACCCGACGCGCTCGTTGCTGCCCCCTGTGGCCGCCGGAGGAACCGATAAAAATTTGAACTTTAGTTTCTCTGTTTGCAGCTCGTGTTACACGTTTCTCATCTCGTATTTTTCAAGCTTCGAATGAATTTATAGAGTGAAGTAAAACTCTTGCTGCCTGATATTTGCATGATCAGAATTAAACCTGTTCTCCATTTTCCTGGGGACCCCTCGTAAACCCCTGGTGACCCCCCGGCAGTCGCTCGGATTGCGGTGACATGCAGAGGATTAATGCGGCTGTTTGTGCGCTGCGTGGAGCTGGACGGGTTTAGTTAAACTCTAACCCTGCTGGCTGCCGTCCTGTCCTCCCCCACCGGGACAGACATCTGGCTTCTTGATGGGACCATTTTCCACCAGGATTCACACACAAATAGATCTGGCTAATGACGCCGTCTCGCTGCACACGTTGAAAACATCATCTGGCATCGCACCAGCTCCTCAGACTCCAGCAGCGTTCCCGCAGAAAAACAGAACACAGAGCGATCCTGGGCGTCCTGAAGTAAACTTGAACCCGGTTAATGATTAGTTCTCATTGTGGATATGGCAACAAGCTTTTTTTTTTTTTTTTTTTTAGCTCAGTCTCAAGGAGACACCATCTCACTTTTGCTTCCATAGGGAAGGAGACTCCAGAGTTTGAGACGAGAACTTGTGACTCTGTTGATCAAAGTTAAAATATCTTGATGGCTGCTAAATACAGATTATACCGGCGTTAATCTCAGACAGTTAAATGGACTGGAAAAAAAAAACAAACTGGGCCGACAGGTGAAAATCTGAACGCGTTAGCCCTGTCAGACGGTTCAGGGTTTTCACGCCTTCTCATTGAGTCGCGTTAACACGTCCTCAAATCTTCAACACCCCCAGCCAGCCCTGAGCAGCAGAGCAACCTGAGAGGAAAGACCCTCATTTTATTACCTCTTACACCACCCACCCCCTCCACCCCCATCCCGCCCCGACAAACCAAAATAGCTCCGGCAGACACACAATGTAGGAATGTTATTCACCCCTGCTAGACCTTTCAGGACCTTTCAAAAACAAAGCGTGGGTCAGCAGTAATTGTGCCCGGTGCCCAGCAGCACCCGGGGAGCCGGGACCCTGTTTACACCTCTCGCCAACGTCCATCCCTCCACCCGCTGTGACGGACGCTCGTGACTCCACCCAACGCCACCCCCCCCCACCACCACCCGGGATCGCGTCTGAAGGAAGCGCCGTGTGGTTTTGAGCCGAGGAGTTTTCCAGTTCTGGAAGATCGACCAGTCAGAAGAAAGAAGTTCTCCGGGCAGGTTTGTTAGGATGATGATGATGATGAAGATGTGATCGATGGTGTCAGGGCGGTGTTCAACAGGAGCAGGGGGGCTAGCTGCTAGCCCCTGTTGTTGTCCCACATCAGTGTGGGTCGTCCCGAGACCAAAAGTGAATTTGCGTTTGTGTTTCCGTCAGACTGAAGATGTCTTTAAAGAGACGGCTGCTGTCCATGTTGTTGTGCTGTGTTTACTGCGTGGCCTCGCTCTTCTGCCTCCACCCGAACCGCAACAACTGCTTCTCTGTGGGAGCTCGGTGAGTCTCTGTGTGGGTAAGTTCATTAAACACAACACAAACGGGTCTCGGGTAGACTTGGGCTGTCTCACCTTACACTGAGGAAAGATTTTTATAAAGGGGAACCAGAGAGGGTGTGTTCTACTTACTGGGGTATCACACTGGTGAGCCTTCTTGTCAAAGCTTATGTTTAATGGAAGGTTGTGATCGATGCTCGAGCCTCAGATCCAGGAGGAGGGATGGGGTTTTCCCACCTGGGCACTGCAGGGTTCCTGGAGGGGGCCACTGATGTTTGCAAATGCACTCGACATGTGTATCGTGGACTGTGCTCCCTCGGGAGTCTTGTGGTGGCTGCTGCAGGAGTACTGGGGCCATTATTATGCACCATCTGGGCCCCATGATGTATGCAGCGCCACAGGACTCCCCATCACTCATATTTTTGTCCTTTTACTCAGTCCCTCGGGTCCCCCTCCCTCCTCTTTCCCTCCCTCAGTCTCACTTGTTTCGCCCTCCCTCCTCAGGAACCTGGCATCGGTCGTCCAGCAGCTTTACCAGCGCGTCATGCGTCTGCTGCGCACCACTCTGTGATCCGCAGCGCTTCTCGGGTTTGACCTCTTGAAGCGGCCCTGCGGGTGGACGCTGTTGTCAAGCGTGCCCTCCAGCAGAGCATCGCCGGTTCCAAAGAAGAAGAAGAAGAAGAACCAGAGGAAGAGCAATGGTGTGGCTACACTCTGGGACTGTAGAGTTTCCATGAGTATTCTCTGAGGATGGCCACCTGCCCTGGTCTGCTCACTGCTGCATTTCCCTGATTGTATTTTAGCTGAAGAGGAGGAGAGCATCTAAAAATGTCCATTTTTTTCTACTGATGACAGTTAACACTGTGGGTATTTGCTGTGTGCAATGCTGGTGAGACGGAGAGGACATCGACAGTCCTCTTTTAAATGCATTTAATGGTTTACATGGGCGATGTGCAGGAAGATGACAAGGAGCCCACCCACCCCAACCCACCCCACCCTGAGGAGAGTCAGAACTGGTCTGAAACAGACCTGAGGGTAATCACATCATACAAAATGCAGCCAAACAGACCCAAATAGAAAAAGAGCATGATAAGTTCCACCGATTAAGGAGCAGTTTTTGTGGAGGGGGGGCAAAATTGAAAAGACAGAGGCAGTATAGATCCACAGTAGAACTGTGGCAGGTTCTCCAAGATGCTTGGAATAATCTGTCTGATGAGTACTTTGAAAAAAAAAACTGTGTGCAGTTGTACTAAGAAAGTGCTCTTTTCAAGGCAAAGGGTGGTCATGGCAAATATTTGATTTCATTGTTTTTTTTTCATTTACTGCACTTTGTATGAGGTTAATTAATAAATAAAAACTGTAACACATGATTCGTTTTACTTGTTTTTTTAATCAGCTAATGAAGACAGTGAAATGCTGCTAAAGCTTCTTTTAGGTGTCAAACTATTTCCACATTTAGTTATGTGGTTCTAATTTAGCTCGTCAATTATTTTACTTTTACTATCACTATCAGTTTTTTTGCTTTGCTATTTACATTAATAACCGTGTTGACCTTGTCTCGGACAACGCTGTTCTTCGAAACGGGATTTTATTTTGAAAGAATTGACGGAAATCCTGTCGCTCATCTTCTCCCGCGCGCTTGACGTTAGCCGAAATGGGCAGCTAGCAGCGGGGCGAGAAGTTTTCTGCTTGCACTTTGCCAAAGTCACGCCACGTACGCGTGCTTAAAATCATGGAAAACCACGCGAAATAGCAGGTCGCGACGCCGACACCGCAGACACGCGACGTCTCGACTGAATGTAACGGTAACGAGTGGCTAATCGTTAGCCTCGCTAACCAGCGGGCTAGTTAAATTTACAGAAGCGTTAGCCGTTAGCCTAGCAGGAGCCATCTGCTGCGAGGCAACCGTTGGAAACAGCGGGCACGGCCATCTCTGTGCTAAACAGCGCGAATAAACACGGCAATCTCACTTTTATTAAAGTTTACAGAGTGTAGTGGTTACTACTTTGATATTTCTGTGCTGATTATTTTTAACAGACGCGTTAACGCTCATAAATAACTTCCATTCTCGGGACACTGCTGCTGTCACTGTCACTCCTGTGGTTTGCCGTCCGGCGCACCAGCCAATTAAATACTCGGGAGGTTTGATTGACAGGACCCGCGGCCAATAGCGACCCGCGCAGCAAATACGACAGCTGTCTCGCCCTCTCTCCGCGGCGTTCGACGCGGCGGGGCGTCTCTTTCCGGCGCAGAATCGCTGGGATGCTGATGCTGAGGAGCCCCGTCGATCTGTAGCATCGTTCGGTCTCAATGTTTGTCGACATGTTGTGTTGTCTGCGGCTGCATCACTGTGTTGACCTCTGTCTGGGCGGCCTGCTCTTGTTTTTAGCGGGGCTGCAGCAGGTGGAGGCAGCCGCCGCCGCGGAGATGACCAACTTGAACTGGAAGCCGTTCATCTACGGAGGCATGGCCTCGATTGTCGCAGAATTCGGTACGTGATGCACCACAGCACGCATACGTGGACCGTCGTGTGTATTTTTTTTTTTTTTTTTTGGGGGGGTTATAGGCTGCAACGACGTGGCCTTTTTTTTCTTGCAAATAGTGTCTGATATTTACAGGAGAATTCTGCATCAGCAACTGCTGAGCTTCAAATCGTGGTTGATGCATCCAGCTGAATGAACGTCATATCTCTGTGGTGCACGTTGCATACATTGTCCCACAACTGCAGATTCATAAAGTTAGAGCTTGGTCAGGTTGTTGATGTGTGAATAGCCCCACTCTTTACTTTTCAGTTTGCACAATAAACAATAGTCTGTCAGCCCCAGTTTTTATTATTCTCATACGTGAGTCACATTGCACGGCATCTGTTTCTCCTATAAACTCTCCCTCCTAATGGAGGACCTGCTCCAGGATTTATTTCACTCGTTATTTTTGTCGATATTGATGCAGCTGCCCATCACGGTGTCATATTTTTCTTGTGTCATGCAAAACACGAAAGGAAATATGATACGTCTGGTACCTGGGCGGCCACAAAACGCCCTGCAGAATGCAAAACATCCTTTATATCCTTTTCATTTTACAGTTGCACTTTATGTTCATCGTCGTTCTTTTTCATTCTCCAGGGACATTTCCCATTGACCTGACCAAGACCCGACTGCAGGTCCAGGGTCAGTCCCAGTACACGGAGGTGCGCTACAGAGGAATGTTCCACGCCCTCTTCAGGATCGGCAAAGAGGAGGGAATCCGTGCGTTATATTCTGGGTATGGAACCATTTTTTAAAAGATTCCAGCGTGACCATAACGATTGAACCCGCAGTCTGTCATCACATAATTCACTAAAGATGTAAAAATACTGATACTGATGTTTCCCGGCTCTGTTACTGTTACATGTATCGCGACTTGAATACTAAGTGGAGGTGAATTACTGCTGTAATTACAGAACTACAGATGCTTTGGTGGATCTGTATTAAACAGACCGTCACTGTGGTGGATGCAGGTCCCGTCAGCGGCGCTTCCAACAATCGTAATACAATTAATGCTGCCGTGATGTAGCAGTCTGTTCTCTCCAGGCCCGAGGAGCCTTCCTCAGGGCCGGGCCGCTTCGAACCAGGATCCAGTCTTAGGTTGACGCCCTGGAAACTGTTAAAAATCCGTACAGACTCTCAGTTCCGGGGGAGCGGATCCCTGTGTTGAGTACAACAGGCAGTAATGAGCTTTGCACAGGGAGCCGTTCCACTTTGTGGGTGGTTAAAGTGCGATGTCGCTGAACCCAGCTGCAGGTTTGAAAGGAAGTCGCTGAGACAGAAAATCTATTCCTGCACGAGAAGGAGCTTTTCTTCTGCTTCTCAAAGCGGTCGCGTGTTTTTCGTGCGTCTGCGGCTTGTAAGACTCGTCTCGGCTTTTGACAATAACCCTGGATTTCACGCTCCTTTGGTGAAAAATCGGGGGGTGAGAACGACAAAGCGCTCCCTCCTCTTCCGCACCTGCCGTTCTGTTTGCCCACGCGGTCCAGGTGAATAAACGCAGCGCGCCTCTCCTCTCAGGATTTCCCCGGCGCTGCTGAGACAGGCGTCTTACGGGACGATCAAGATCGGGACCTACAACTCTCTGAAGAGGCTGTTTGTCAGTCGTCCTGAAGGTGGGTGTCGCCGTCTTCCTGTCGCTCTGCCCGCAGCCAACCAGAATCCAGTCACTCTCGATTTCAACTACGAGACGTTAGTCGTGACAAACGTTCACGGACAGTTCGGCTCGGCCGCACATGGTCGCGCTTTAACGGGGGTTGAGATCATTTCAGAAAAGAGAATGAAGAATAGCGACATCGTTTAATCGTACCATCAGAACCTGCGCTGAGAAATAACGTGGGACGAACGCATCTGCGTTTTCTTTGTGAGCGCCTTCGTTGCCGCTCGCCCACCAAAAATAAAAAAGGCTGGATGTGACGTGACAAGCTGTGTCAACCTGCCGGCACTGATTTGCAAGATAAATAAGAGGCAAAGAGACTCCAGGAAGGAAGTAAGGAAGGAAGGAAGAGAGGGAGGGAGGGAGGGAACAACAGAATAGACAGAAAGTCTTTTTCTGGCAAAGATCTGGTGTTTTAGAAACAGCACGAAGCAGAAAATCATCGTTTACAGGCAAAAAGAATAAACACAACATGTGTTTACAGTGAACCTACTGAAAATATGAGTGACTGTGAATGTAAAGAGAGAGAGGGGAAGGACGCTAACACAGGGATTTGTTTGTTTGTGTGTTTGTGTTGTTTGTTTTCTGCCTCCCCGCTCCGCTTGCCTCGGCGGTGCCACTGTGTTGTGAACCCGTGTTCTGGTGCAGGCTCGGGTTTGCCCTTTGGTGACGGTGGTGGTGGGATCAAACGCCCCCGTCCCCTGCCCAAAAAAATGAGCGGACCGCCCACACTAACTGTCGGTCAGATTGATCCAGGATTTCCTGTAACTATGGTTCTGAACTCGGTCCGTCCTCCTGTCGGCTCCACGCTGGGTCACCACTAATGAGATCCACCACTTTCCAAACCTGGCAAACTCTGCCCGGGCTAATCGCTAACAAAGTTCAGTTAAAGCGCAGGGCGTTTGTTTTGATCTGCTGGGAGCGCCGCCCGGGTGGAGTTTGACTGTTTGAAGGCCCGTCGAGCGTGATGACAGTTGACTCCACCCGTGCGGTGCTCCAAGTGCTTTAAAGCAAACGCTTGTGCGCGGTCTGACGATGATGATCTGAAAGCATGTGATTTAAAAAAAACACACACATTTTCTTCGATGTGCACACTTTCAAATCTCTGGACTGTGTCTGGTTTGGGAGCAGAATGTAATGAAAAGAAGGAAGTTCAAATCAGAAATCAATATATTTATCATGACAACACAAAACTCCATCTGTGCAGAGGGGAATTTACAAACGTTTTGTCCCGAACGAGATCAGCTGGTGTTTTGAGAGTGAGACACAGAGGCGGCGTCGCGACCTCACGATGACATCGTGTTTTGCGTGCGTACATTCTCGTCTCCTCCCACCGCAGACGAGACCATGGTCATCAACGTCTTCTGCGGCGTCGTGTCCGGAGTCCTGTCCTCGTCCCTGGCCAACCCCACCGACGTCCTCAAGGTGAGTCTGAACCCTGAGTCGCCCGCCCGCAGACATTCTGACGCCGTTTGTTTTGTCGATAAAGTTTTTTTTTTTTTTTGCGCGTCCGTCTCAGATCCGGATGCAGGCGCAGGGCAGTCTGCTGCAGGGCAGCATGATGTCCAACTTCATCAACATCTACCAGACGGAGGGCACCAGAGGGCTGTGGAGGGTGAGCGCCGCGTGACGCCGCGTGACGCCGCGTGACGCCGCCTCCTTGTGCGTCCGCTCAATCACACGGACTTCTCTTCATCCTCCTCTTCCTCAGGGCGTCATTCCCACGGCGCAGCGAGCGGCCATCGTGGTCGGGGTGGAGCTTCCCGTCTACGACATCACCAAAAAGCACCTGCTTCGCTCCGGCCTCATGGGCGACACCATTTTGGCCCATTTCATGTGAGTTTGTTTCTCCTTCAAACTCTCTCTTGGGTCGGGGTGGGGGCGGCGCCGCTCGCGTCGCTCACCCGTGCGCCTGCTTCAGTTCCAGCTTCACGTGCGGCCTGGCGGGGGCGCTGGCCTCCAACCCCGTGGACGTGGTCCGGACCCGGATGATGAACCAGCGGGTTCTGTCGGGGAGCCCCATGTACAAAGGAACCCTGGACGGAGTGATGCAGACGTGGAAGAACGAGGGCTTCTTCGCTCTCTATAAGGGATTCTGGCCCAACTGGCTGCGACTCGGGCCGTGGAACATCATCGTATCCTTTAGAAAATGCAGAGTTCAGGGGAAAATCCCCGGATTATGATGACAGGAACCAGCCAAGTTAATCCAGGGTATATCCGGGGGCCGGGGCGAGCTGTAATATGGTGCAGGCTCATGTAAGACACTTAATGAAGTGAAAGGCAGGTGAAATATTTTCCTTGACGCGCCTCTCTCAGTTCTTCATCACCTTCGAGCAGCTGAAGAAACTCCCGTTTTAAGCCGAGCGGGAGGGCGGGACCTCGCCGGTCCTGCCGGACTGCGTCAGGGACGGGTGGAGCGTGAGCGCGGGCGGCAGTCTTTCCACGCTCCCCTCGAAAAATCCGCTCAAATATCACAACACAGTATCGGTCAGAATCCACTGTTCTCCCTTTTTGTTTTCACAGTGTTTTATTTATCGTCGCTGGTTCTTTTTTTTTTTTTTTTTTAGACTGTTGCTTTGATGGTTACTGTCACCCACACTCCACAGGCAGATACACATATACGATCGGGTTTATCTCCTCCGGCTCATGAGAAAGAGCGAGTTGACCACTGAGGATCGGGGGAGTGGAGTCTGGTGAGCTTTGGCTTCAAAGTTTAAAAAAAAATAATAATAATAATGAGGTTGCGATTGTTTGCTGGAGATCCACACGCAGATCTGTAAAAAACATGGGAAATTAATTTGTGAAGTGGGAAGTTGAGCGTCACTTCAGACGTGCATGTGGAGAATTTTTTTTTTAAAAAAGGCACGACGCGTCGGAGCCGTGTGTTTTCAGGGCGCAGGCACTGCATGTTTTGTGTTAGTGTGGAGTTGTGTTGAGGAATTGCATGGACGAGAGGAAGGAATGACGAACCCACTGTTACTGCGCCGCAGGTGGAGCGAGGGCGGAGGAAATCATGTTCACGCTTCGGTTTGGGTGTGTGAAAATTTACTGTGCAGCTTTAATCATCGAAACACACCATCTTCTGTATCAAGGTGAAAAAACTATTTTAAATCTTTTTTTTTTTTTTTTTTGTGAGGACACATTTTAATGTAAACGTCTGCGGTCTCAACGAGAACAATCAGAAACCTGAACCAAAGCCTCTAATCATTCACAGCCAAACTATTTTTTTAAGTTATTGTTTATTTATAGGAAACACTGGATCCAGATTCGTCACTCCTGTTCTTTGTGTTCTTATTTATTTTTTCCCGTGTCGTCCGGTCTGCTGCAGCGCAGCGACACAGTCCGGTACACAACGCTGCACAGACGCACACGGAGGCAGATGTGTTTTCTCACATGCGACGCCTCGTCACACTGAATTTTACCGTTGTGTCTGTGGTTTGGAGGTGAATGATTGGATGGGAGAAAAAAAACAGACGGCCATTTTTGGGCCACGTGTCTTTCTAACAAACTGGGGGGTTAAAGTTGTTTGCAGACTTTTTTTTTTGTTGCAGCTACTCTGGAGCCTTGTATAAAAAAAATGTGTCTTGCAGGAAAGTATTTGAAAGATTACCTGTTCAAAAATGATGTGTGGGTCACATGATCTGAACTCAGCCCACATGTTTATAATGACTTTTTAAAAGTAACATCAACAACCACAAATGAGTTGCAGTATTTGCACTTGTTTGATTGTAGCTTCCACCACATGACGACTTTTAAAGTTATTTTAAAAGCTGAAGGGTTTATTTTTTTTCAACTTATCCTCATGACAGCATTTTTAAAAAAATATTATTTTAACGTGCTCAGTGAAACCGTTCTCATCCTGGCAGCCATTTTTCTGTTGCACTTCATCGTGAATACTACTGTCACCGGTGACGCTGGTCGATTATTTCTCCGAGCGGCAGCTCGCGAACGAGCCGTGATTCGTCCACACTCCTCTTCCGTCTGTCTTTCGTACCCGTTTTTGGGTTATGTGAAACGAGTCGACTCCAGAATCTCTGGTGTCGGATGTTTTAACCGACAGAGAGTTACATTTCCACAGGAGTCACGAGCTTCGGTTCGGCGCCAACGTCTGACTGCTCATCAGCTGTTATTCCTCTCTCCGGTCTGTGAACGCATCACAGTTGTGTTTTTAAGTGTACTTGGTTTTGTCTGGTTTTTTTTGTGTGAATCCGTTGCTGACGAGCCGTGCGCGTCAGGTGCGTTTCCTGATGAACCCGGTGGAGCCGTGTTTGATCGGCGCGCTCGCTTTCCGGCGCATTTTGAAAAGGTTCACGTTAGCTGTCAGTGCAGCGTTAATCTGCGGTCAATCACAGGAATAGGCTCAGAGGTCAAAGGTCAGGTGCATCTTGTGTTTCCGGATGATGCAGATAGACCTGAGGACCCGGGTCGACCTTTGGTTTTGGGTTCCATCCACACTGACACCATGCTTTAAACTGCTGAGATCAGTCAACTGGAAAACAGCACTTTCATACTTGAACACGTAGTTTTTGTCTGTCACTCATTAAGTTGTTCAACAATGAAAGGTGAATTTAATATTTTGTAAACTCAAAAAAAAACCGACTGAATGGAACGTTCCGTCACATTTTCAGGGTTGACGTGAAGTTGGAATGGAGCTGGCCAGTTGTTGGCCTTGTGCGCTCCATTGTGCGCACATTGTTGTGAATGTAAATGCTGTTGCGAGACGAGCTCTGGCAGGTCATCCACAGAGCGAAGTGAAGAGGGCGAGCACAGCCAGCGGCCTGTCCATCGTGTTTGTCCGTGTGGTTTTAGAACCCTTGTTCGGGGAATTTGTTTGATGTTTTAAGCTTATGCAGAGTTTGATCCATTCTCTAATTATTTTAAAGACTTTTGCGTTGGTCTGATTTTGAATTTTACTGTATTTTTGTTCAGTGAACGTGAATACAGCTCAGCTGATGCTGCTTTCCATTCCTGCTTTGATTCCTTAACAAACTATTTCCTGCTCACGCTGGCTTGTTGTTTTTGTTGTTGTTGTTTCGTACACATTTTTGTGTGGTGATTGAAACTGTTACTGAGTTGATCACATTAACACCTCCTCACTTATTTGCCTAATCGTTCATTCCCTACACCACCATGTTCACGTTCTCGCTGGACAAATTGTGCACAGCACGGAGCAGAGTTTGTTTCAGGCCTTTATGCTGAGCTAATTTATAAATCATGGCAGCTCCATCAGAAAGCGTTGAATTCAGAGATGTTATTTCATTGCAAACTCCTCCTGTGGCCTGAACAATATCCACAAAACTGCTGTTTTATTTTTCCTCTATGAATAAACTGAGATTGTTTAGCGCATTGTGTTTATGAGAGAGAGCTTATGATTAATAGAATCAGGGTTTTTTGTGCCATTTTCTCTAAAGGTTTCATTTTTAAAGGCTTTAAATCAATGGACTTCTTGGTACGTGGTGGTTTCTTTTGATGATTTGGTGCTTTATTTTTTTATTGTTTTACCTCAAAATAGTTTAATATTTGTCTGATTTTTCACAAGTGAAACACCCACGCTCCCTTCAGCCGTGATCCTGTACCTTCATTTAAAGGCCAAAGTAGTGCATCCTTTACTACAGACTCACTGTAGACTTCTTTTTGGTGTTCCACTTTCATCTAAATGCTGTTTGAATACTGTGTCAATCTGATATGAAAATACTTTTAAAAATGTGGAACTTGTTACCTGACAAATCTGCGTGTGCGCAGCACTCCTGACAGAAAATCTATAAATATTTTTGTAAATTTTCTCGTCACTTCCGTTGATCATTTGCACTTTGGTGTCTGCTCAGCTTGTACCATTACTGTCTATAACCTTTTTGGCTTGTTTATTTAATGAATTTATATGGTGGAAGTTTTAAAGTGGACAGTACTTTTTTAATTTTCTTTGACAGAATGGGTTTTGGCTTTCTATAAATTCCGTGTGCACTCAAATAAAATATATGCTGTGATTATTGCTGCATCCGTTTACTCCTTCTTGCTTGGGCAGGTAAAATAGATTTAAATATTTGGTGTGAATTTATGGTATTAGCATGAATGCGGAAGTGAAGAGCAGGTTAGCTTCAGATGCTAAGTTACTACGGTAAATGACCCAGAATCAAAGTCATCTCTGTTTGTGGAAATAAAAAAAGACCCAAGGGTTTCCTTCAAGTTTAAAAATAAAACACTTAAACCATATAAAACCACTGGTTTAGTTCCTACAACATCTAGATGGTTAATCAGTGTGAATTTTAACCAAATCAATGTCGTTTGGAGAAGCTGTGATGCTAATCGCGATTAGCGCGTTAGCACGCTAGCGCCATTAGCGCAAGTGTTAGCTAAAGCTACCTCGCTATGATATAAAATGTGAGTTTGCGGCTGATTAAATTGATTTACGAGGTGAATCTTTTTATTCATAAGACATCGGGGGTAGCAGACGGCTGCGGTCTGAACCGCTGACACCAGCCACAACACCGTGTCGGGTGGCTGGAGCCTCTCCCCGCCGTTGGTGGTCGGCCCTGACTCTCCACGCCTGACCCCAATCAAACAACAGCTAAACCTACGGGATTTAATAAGTACGGATATAATAAAGACAGAGTCTGAACACAGCAGCAGCACAGAAAACACAACCCTCCTCCACAGCACGGGGTTTTTAAGCGCTCGGTCTCAGGTGCACCTGATTAATGACTGATGACTGAGGTCACACCTGTGCAGAGCCACAGAGAGAGAGGACAGGAGACGACATGGGACAAACAGAGCCAGGGTCACGTGAAGCTGTGACAAACAGCTGACATTGTACTCTCAGTTACGTCACAGTACACCTGTGGAGACTGTAGTTTGCGTGACGACACGTGTAGGCAACACTCGGTGAACCCGATATATCGGACTGCGACAACTGCCATGGCAGCATAAGCGCAGTTTCCGTAGTGTAGTGGTTATCACGTTCGCCTCACACGCGAAAGGTCCCCGGTTCGAAACCGGGCGGAAACATACTTATCTCAGTTTTTTTTATTCTGCTCTATTATCACCTCTGACATCATCCTGAGTAGATATTTGTGTTACTGTCTCACCATGGCAACAGTTACAACAATGCAAGCTCTGTCTGTCTCTGGGCTCGTCAATTACAAAAACCTCATCCCACCTTCAAGGATGAGGCCTTCAGTTCAGTTCCTGAGGTTCTCTGACACCAGCAACAACAGTTGAATTTTATTATTACTATTAATAATAATGCCACTTACAAGCACTGCCCACACACACAACATGTCTCAGGGGGTCAAACCGGACAGGAAATACAGGATTGTGTATGAGGATTAAATAACGTGTCCCATTTTAAATCAATATGCGACAGGGGTTACCCCGTATTTCTGAGCTGAATAACCTAATGAACGTGAAGACACACTGACACATATCTCTGAACACAGCTTATATATAAATATATATATACACACACACACACACATTTTAATTGATTACTAAGTCATGGAGCTTGATTTATTTCATGAGATTTACCAAAAGGAAAAAAAAGAGATTTATCACTTTCCTGCAGGTCAGATCCATCTCATCACTGTTTGTCTCCACCTAGTGGCTTCTTCAGGTTAAACAGACTTTTTTCCTTCTTTTTCCACTTAAATCAACTTTATTTTCAGGTATTCTTACGCTGACTTAGGGAAACCTTCGAACCAGTAAGAGATGAGAAAATGTGCATGTTAGGGGATAAGCTTTAATCATCACCTAAAACCCCAGACCCCTGGATTCTCCCCAATAAAAGCAAAACGGAGGAAACACTTTAGGGTGATCAGCAGATCTGAAAGACGCATTTATTTCTTTTCAAATGTCAGTTCAATGTTACTTTATTCACACTTACTTTAATTTTAGCATAAAAACACATTTAGAACAGGAGGGTTTTAAGTTAAAATTTGCATATTTCAAACTTTAAGAACATGCTTAAACAGCATTACTTTAAATCATTATCCTTTAAAGACTCATACCCCACCCCGTCCCCCCACCCTGCACACAGTTCCTGCCCCGAGCAGCAGCAACCCGATTCTGGTTCTAGGCTGAAGGCTCGGCTTGCACTAGGATCTGGATTTGCTGACCCAGTGGTATTTGTCGACGCGAGGCCCAGTGAAGGTAAACGTGGCTCGGTAGGTCTTGAAGCCTTTCTGGCTGGAGAACTGGGCAGCTGGGCCTCCGGCCGGGGGGGCGTGAGGCGGGAACGCGTCCATGGCGAAGGCCTTCCGCTTCTCCCTCAGCCAGGTCTGAGGGGCGCCGGGAGAAAACTCACTGAACTGGAGGACGGCGACCCAAGAGACAAGTGGTGAAGGTGTTGTACTTTACTGCATTTGTCTCCAAAATATGAGCTGATGAAATGCTGGATTAGATCAGTTTCTCGATAAAGTCCCAGCTCAACTCTTACTTTCTGCAATTTCTGTGCACGGCAACTATAGCATGGTAAACATAATAAGAAGTCCTTGGGATTACTCCAACCTACCCGGTAGACGCTGTTGGGGTTGCTGACGGTTGGGATGGTTTTGGGTTCAGGATTGGGCGGTGGGAGAGGAGCAGGGCAGAGAGCTGATAGGCCGCCGCCGCTGCTGCTGCTGCTCATGCTGTGATCTCCCGTCCCTTCGTCCTCGTCCGAAGAGCTTCCCGATCGGACGTCGAGGCTCGCCCGCTCCACGGCGTCATGGATGCGGCGGGAGAACTCGCCATCCCCGCGGCGACCATCCACCACCGAGACGCAGAACGGGGTGCTGTGCTCACCGTACCTAAGAGTTGGCAAGCAGAAACGGTGAACAAAAAGCAGGTTCTCGTCACGCAGCCGCTCGCTCTGTGCTCTGAACCGGGTCGGATCAGGAGGAGGAGGGGGCCCGACCTGCAGGACACCTCTCCCGGGTCGACCCACACCGTCAGCTCCTGGGGGAGGCCCAGATCCTCGTACCGCACCGAGCTGCGCTCGCAGGCCTGCTGCAGCACCGGGTCCTGCAGCCGCACACGGTTCATCCGCAGACACCTGAAACACACACACACACACACCTTATCAATAAAAAAGGGATTTTTAAAAACCAAGCAGAAATCATCTTTCAAACGTCCCACTGTCTCAGGCGTTCGCTGACCTGTAGGCCTGGCCCTTGCTGGGGGCGTTCGGGTGCCAGTGGTTCTTGTAGCTCTCAAACAGAACGGAGGTGAAGGCGGCGGCGAAGCGATCCCTGCCGTCGTTATCCAGACAGCCGTACCGCTTCACCAGCCGAGCCACGAAGAACACGGCGGCGGCGATCTCCTCCTTCATGGCCTCACACTCCCTCCCTCCCGCCCGCCCTCGCCCAGACTCAGCTAACCTGTGCCGATTAAAAACCACTTCAGATGATAAAACGAGCGTAGGTTGATCCTACTGTTAAAGAAAACGGAAAAAAAAGTCAACAAATAAAAGTAACGAGACAGAAACTGGAAGCAACTCAAGCAAACATATTTGCTGCTGGAGCTCTAGAGAGAACTCAGCTTTGGTTTCTCACGCTGCGGCGCCACTAAACACCACAACATGCACATTTCTTTTTTTTTTATATATATCTGCAACTGTGAATGAAGCAGCAGTCGGTTAAGCAGATGAAACCCCACGTACGTCAGACAGAATCTCTCCCTCCTTACTTCCTCGTGTGGTTTAATAAATGCACTGTTGCAGCTGCGTGGCAAGGCGGCACACCTGCAGCCGGTTGAGTTAATGACTGTGTGTGTGTGTGTGTGTGTGTGTGTGTGTCCAAAGACCCAACAAAGGAAGCATCACTGGTTCAGTCCACCCAAAACTGTGCAAAATATCTGAAAGTGAAGCTCCTTCATTTGTGACTCCCCTCTGCCCACTTTGACATGGGCCAAATATCGTCTGTAATTCCCGAGTTAATGATAATTGTCTCATAATACATGTATACAGCATGTGTACTGAAGTACACTAAATGTGGTGTGTACATCGAATATACAATACAAGGAGTGATCACTGACCGGTTATGGCTTGCGGCGTCCTGTCAACAACTCTTTCACAATGGAGGTCAAAACGCTTTGGAGACTGTGGGATTTTTCAGCGCGCTGCAAAAAACTGAGGCCGAAATTCACGATTCAAGAATCCACAATTTATACAACAAAGTCAACGATGTTGTTAAACCACATGCTGGTAATTCATCCTACAATGAATCAGGAACCGAAGTGAAGGCCTCATCCCACCTTCAGCTGGAGAGCCCAGAAAACATGTCAAACAGGCCGCATGAGGCAACATTAATGACCCATAAAAGTAATAAAAATAAAAATGTTTGGCTGCACGTGTGAGTTTCTGTACCGACGAGCCCCGAGACTCCAAGCTCCAGCTTGTTGATTAAAAAAAGCTTTGCAGTGTTGTAACTGTTGCCATGGTGAGACAGAAACACAAATATCTACTCAGGATGATGTGACAGTAAGAATATCTGAGTGGAAAATAGAGTCCAGTAAAAAAAAAACAACTAACTATAATAAAAACTAATAATGTTTCCGCCCGGTTTCGAACCGGGGACCTTTCGCGTGTGAGGCGAACGTGATAACCACTACACTACGGAAACCATACGAAGCTAATGCCCATAAGCTCTTATATATGCTAACCATGCTAGGCTACATGACGTTAGCTTGTCCTTAAAGTGCGTATATACGTTTATTGTTCATTTTGACTATTAAAAAAAAATTAATATATTCTCTCCATAATGTAAATAAGAGCCTATAAATGTGAAATGTAGCTTTCAGTGAAATGTAAAGTATATAAATTATTTCTTTTGTTCGGCTCGTCTCATTCGGACCGCACCGGAAACGTCCGAACGGCCCAGTTATGTGTCGTCGATTGATTGATTGATTTTCCTGCCACCGTAAACACAACGTACCGGAAACCCCTCGGGATACGTCTCTTGCATGTCGAGGTGACCGCACACGTTCGCTCATACCGGAACATTATTATTGTTCGGCTTGCCCCTTCAGGACACAGGTAACATTAAGCATTAGAAATACACAAATCATTACAAACAAGAATGTTTATTACTAAATAAATTGCCAGAGACACTAACTGAGGAAACTCCAGAGGTCTGAAGTCAGTCCAGAAAATCAAAACAAGCAGATATTTAACTCCAGAGCGGATATTTTCTAAAAACCAATGACAACACTTGACAAACTAAACCATTAAAAACCATTTGCTTTCTTTTTTTTTCTTTAAAGGGTGCTTTGACGTAACAAGGGGGGTCCACCGTTACATTTGAGTACATGACACACATCTGCATATTTCCAGATGTTACTTCCCTGGTCAATTCAGAACGCGCTGGAAGACACAGGGCCGCAGGCGTCAGCTCAGATTTTGGGACTGTAACTTCAAGTTTGCTCTTTGGACTCCACATTTAAAAAAAAATCCGGAGGGATGGGATCAAATGTGTCATCTGACAAAACTCAGCAGATAACCTAATAATGATCATTGGATTGTGTTGCTACAAAACACCAAGAGAAATCAATATTGACAACCTAAACCTATTCAATTTTTTTTTTTTTTTTTTTTTGAAATCCTCCTCCCCAGAACCTGGAAGCATCAGCACGAAAAAAAAAAAAAAAAAAAAAATACTGAAAACTGTTTTTATTTGTCAAAAAGCTTCTTTACAGCGCCAAGATTTTTCAACCTGTAAAGCCAGCAAACATGTAAAATACAACCCTTACAATACATTAGAATCAAAACAGGTACCAAAAAGTACAGTAAAAATTACACTTCCATGGAAGGAAATGTGGAGGGGAGAAAAAAAAAATGACACCAAAGGGAAAAGTAAAACCTAAAAATGAAAGGATTAAAAAAAAAAAAAAAAAAAAAAAAAATCAAACATGGAAAAGTTACATTTCAGTTGGTTTCTGTACAAATGGTCTTCTGTCATAAAAGAGGTCGAGTTAGGCCCAGTGCGTCCGTTCGCCGGTCGGTCTCACTGGATCACTGGAGTCCTGAGGAATGACGCACAAAACTCCGTCACATCGTCTACAAACACACAAATCAAGTTCTCACACATTCTTCGCGTTTCGGACCGCGGTTTAGATATAAACCGGACCAGACACGACAATCAAACGTCTCGTCAGGCACACCTTCCACGAAACCGCGAACCTCGACCTCCACCCGTGTGGCATCTCTGTCTGTCGAGTATCAAATCTAACTGGCGATTTTAAGAAAGTACATGAAGTCTTTTCCCAAAAGTACTGTTTATTACAATATAGTTCAAGCAACATGAACAGTGCGCGCTTTTACACTGTCACTTTACACAAATCTGCGCACAAAGCTGGTGAAAGCAGACGGGATTTTTCGGCGGCTGCGCCGTACGTACGGGGAAGGGGAGGGTTGAGTTATAGCCACGGCATACCTTGAAATACCATGTGATCATCAGTATGGCTTGTAGCCTGTCTGGTGCGACCCCCGTCTCGGGGTTTTCCCGTAGCTGGCGTTGCCCTGGTCTGTGGAGCAGCGAGAGAACCCACCGGTTAGACACAGATTTTCCATGTTCAAAAACTGGAGTCCTTCTGGGAATTATTTCACAAAATTATTATTTACATTCTTGAGCTGGTCTAACCACATGCTGTCCTCACCTACAGACACGAGACCAGTATTAATTTTCACATCCAAAAGGCAGTGCATTTTCAAAAATGTCAAAAAAAAAAAAAAAACACTCCTATAAATAACATCTTCACCCTCACAGTGTGGCTGGTACAAACTAAATCCCTCAGGTTGATTATTAATCATTCCACGTCTGTGCTTACTGTAGTCATATCCGGGACCGTATCCGTAGTAACCAGAGGAGTAGTCATAGTTGCTATAGCCACTGTATCCACCGTAGCCATAGCCTTGGTTACCATATCCCTGGTTCCAGTAGTTTCCGTAGCCCTGGTTCCAGCCCTGGCTCTGACCTGAGAGACACAGCGTTGAAGTGTTCACACGTGTTCACGAGTCGATTGTATTGGTTGAGGCGCAGACTCCTCGCCCTTACCTCCGCGGCCCCTGCCCCGGCCTCCGTAACCACCGCCACGTCCCGACCCGTACTGCTGCTGCTGATACACCTCCTTCGGCTGAGCGATCTTCAGCTCGCACTGCGGAGGAGACGCAAATTTACGCTGTGAATTCTGACCCTTAACCCTCAATCCTTCATCCAGCTGCGCTGAGTTCAGGACTGTAGGCGGTCCTGAAGAACCAGAGCACCGTGGAGGTAGCTGCTGAGGTTACAACTGTTTGTGCGCCTACGTACCCTGCAGCCCTGGATGTTGTGGTACTTCTTCTCCAGACACTTCTTGACGCTTGCTTCGTCTTTGTACGTGATGAAGATAAAACCCCTCCTCTTCTTGGACTTGGGGTCGATGGGAAGCTCTATGGTTTCGATCTGGAAGGAGCGACACTTAAACGTCACAAGGCTGAGCGCGCGGGGCCGCGGCGTCCTTTCTGGAGGAGCAATGTGTTTTTTTTTGTTTTTGGATCTACACAAAAACTCACCTCTCCGAAAGTCCCGAAATATTCCCTGATGTTGTCCTCTGTGGCCTCAGGGGTCAGACCTCCGACAAAGATCTTCTTGACGGGCTCCTTCTTCATGGCCATCGCCCTCTTGGGGTCGATCTGGCGTCCGTCCAGCCTGTGTTCCTTCTGCTCCAGCACCTGCAGACGCACAAACCACACACACACACACACACACACACTCATTTATGCAACTGAACTCATGATTTTTTTTTTTAGTACTGAGCTGCGCGGTGAGCAGCTGCCGGCCAATCAGACGGGGACTCACCTTGTCCACGCTGGCAGAGTCTTTGAAGAGAACGAAGCCGAAGCCTCGGGACCGGCCGGTGTTCGAGTCCATCTTGATGGTGCAGTCCGACACCTCGCCGAACTTGCTGAAGTAATCCTTCAGATCCTTTTTACTCGTGTCCCAGCTGAGGCCGCCGACGAACATTTTACTGTAGCCGGGAGACACAGACATTCAGTTCCTGCACAGGTAATAATAGCTCACTGGTTTTTTTTTTTATCATTAGGTTATTTTGAGTTTATTTCCTGATCCTCCTCCCTCCAAAGTTTTACATGTACTTATACTAATCCTGTTACTGTCAGGTTATGAGCAAGAGCGCAGTTCAGTTTTCAGCTCAGGCCTAATGTTTGACATGTCCAATAACAAAACGGCAGACATGTGAAAACTCCTCAGACTTCTTCAAACTTCCTCTGCAGACTCATGTTTCGGTATCTCCCTCGGCCTTTACCGTTCGTACCTGGCACTCGGCCCGTTTCAGGAGGCCGGAGGATCGTTACGAGTCCGACAGCTCGAGTCAGAACGCGAGTGATGCAACATGTTTTAATCACAATAACTGCTTTTGTGCCCGGCCGTCTCCCGTTGGAAAGACCACGATGACGCAGGCGACTCGACTGTACAACGCTCCGCTTCCGCCATATGGAGGCAGTTTATTTTCACATTTGGGTTTCGCTTGCCCAAACAGAGTTTACTTGTCCCAGGCAAGCGTTAACGTCCAGCCCCACAGTTGACCGCAAGTGAAACTGTACTTTGTGTTTCGTGACATTAAAGTTCCACTGCGCTCACTTCTTAAACGTGAGCGGTACGAGGGAAACTGAGAACCACTCACCCAGCGTCCTCCTCTCCTTTGCTCGCATCGATCTTGCCGCCATCTGCGTCGGTGTCGTGGTCATGTTCATGTTCGTGCTCCTCCTGCTCCAGGTCGTGGTCGAGGTCGTGCTCCAAGTCGTGCTCTTCCTGCTCGTCGTGGTCATCGTTTCCACCCATCAGCTCCTGCTCGGCTCCGTTCTGGTCCTCCTCTCCCTCGTTGCCGTTCTGCTCCGACGTCTCCATGAGCAGATTCTCAACGTCCGACATTGTGACGGTGGGCTCTTTAACAGACTGCGACGGGACAAGGAGATTTGAGATTTACGGTTTAATACACCAAGGACAAACATAAGGATGGATAATAATGGATAAGGTTCCATAAACAGCTGGTAGATGGTTTTTATTACTAAAACTTTCACGGTTATTCATCCTAAATGATTTTAATGAGACAAAAAACCAGTTCAATGTAGTTTAGGATCAGCTACACGCTGGAAAAAGTAATCGATTATCCAAAAGTTGATTATCTGGTGAACCGAAGTTACTCGGTCGACTTATTCAGCTCTCGAGCCGTGTATAGTACGATGACGATGATGGATAGACACGCTAAGAAAATTTAATCGTTTGTTTTCGTTATGTTTAAAGCACGCGACATAATTCAGTGCAACACTGTGAAAGTTTTTTTTTTTAAATAAATAGCTCCCGGGCTATTTGCTTGCTAGCGGTTCCTAAATTAATCTTATTTTTCAAAAAGGACGATATCCTTTATATATTTATAGTCATACGCTTGTATTAACGCCAGTGTTGTGACAGTAGCGGGTGATACGCATTGTTGAACGCTAACCTGCTCGCAGGGACAAAGGCAGCAACAAACCAGCGTGAATCTCCATGTTGAGGGTTCAAGCGGACCGCGCTTTGCTCCGTTACCGCTCGGGACCGAGCGCAGGGCCTCGGGCTAACAGCTAAGCAGCTACACCGGGATTATATAACCAGCTACGATCTCAGCAACCGTCGTGAGCAAAAATCCCGGTTACCACCTCAAAGAGGCAGCCGAAAGTGCTCCGTCTGCGCCTCACCTCAGCAGACGAACTTTTATTTGACCGTAGCAACAGCGTAAAACTACGCTAGCCCCGCTGCGGCTAACAGGCAGCTAGCTAGATTTACCGCTAACAACGGGACATCGGGTAGATAAAGCTAGACCGCCGGGGAGAATAGCAGGGAAAACAGCCGCTCCGTGAGTTAAACACCCTCGCTCGCGTTCCGCTGCGCAAATAGAAAGAAGAAAACGTGCTTACTTTACGGGAATAACGCCAGAGACGCCGTCTCACTGCTCAAAATGGATACTCTCCAAATTCGCCGCTAACTCGTGGCATCATATATACGACCGGATGTGACCCAGCGCTGGGGCACGTCGTAATGTCGAAACCGGCGATTGGGCGAGAGGCGCTCTCGCGCGAATGAAAGCGCCCCGTCATTGGCTGGTTTCCCCGCACTGACGCCAAAACAGCGACCATAGCGGCCGAACGTCCTTCCTGCTTCCTGTCCCCTCTCTCCGCTTCTCCAACCGTTGTGCCCTGTTTAATTACGCTCTTTTCCAATTTTACGACAGCGGATAATCTTTCCTCTTTGAGCCGTTTCTGTGCTCGACGCATAAGAAATGTTTCAGAAGCGAGCTTGTACAGTGAAACACGGTGTCCACCTCTATTGCGCAGTTGCTATTTCCGTTAGACAACTTACCTAACAAACATGGCATCGGTTGATTGATAGATAATGAAATGAACACTGGTGTCGGCCTCACGCCACCTCGGTGATGGGATAAACTCCGAGTGCGAGGTATAATTTATCCGAGCGTGATAATTTACCTGTGATTACTCTGTCAGACATGGCGCGGTGCGTTCAGTGGGCTCAGTGCCCGGATCCCAGCGCTCACGTTGCGCACAGTTGTGATCTGAAAACGTGACGACAACAACAACAGCTGGAGTTGGGGTGAAGTCGCACAATATTCACTTACACCCCCTAGTCTCTTTAAGATGGTAAATGACATCTACAACTACGCATTTTTTTGTCAAATATTAACACACAACACCCCAAATACACTCTCAGTGTGTACATATACCAACACACATCTGCATTTGAACACATTTTAATGAACAGAACAAAATCAGCAGCAATACATTACACTAGACATACACCGTCCATTCAGTCAGCATCCATTATTTAACACAGGGCCAGACTGGAGGCCAGATTATCGCACCCTTACTGTAAGCAACTGTTATAACCGTGTTGTTTTTGTGTTTTTATACTTCCTTTCATTCACTGTGACTGTGAAACTCGTCTACATCTCAGCAATGACCGGCAGCATCGGGGCCTTGAACCTTCTGGGCTGTCTACATTTGACGCGACACCCGGACATCCAGATGCACACCACGTCTTTCTGTCCTCCCGCCTGTCTGTAAACTGAGACTGCCCCTCCAGCTGTCTGTTTTTTCTCAGCTGTCTTCTCCTCAGAGTCCATTTTTCTGTCCTCAGCTGTCTTCTTGACCTTCACGAGGCAAACCCCTCCGCGCCCGGTGTCCTTCACGCAAATCTGGGCACAGTCTGGGCCCTGGTTTCCATTTGACCTGGTCGCGCAGGGTCCACGAGCCAAGCAGTTGAAACGGGAAAACTGGCATCCTGCTGTCTCCCCCTCCTCCGCCCATCCCCTGCGTACGAGCCGAGCGGCGGTGAGCAAAGGGTCCGTCTGCCCGTGCAGCTTGTCGACGGCGTCTGGGAGAAGAGGCCCGGGCCCGGCCGTCGTCCCGCGCAGGCCGGGAGGCTCGGCGTCTGGTCGACTCCTGCCCTCCATATCCTCAGTGTCCACCTGAGCTACAGGAACACCTGGTTTGAAGCAGTAGTTCTTCATTTCAGTTTGAAACGCCTGCAAATTACATTTTAAAGCAGATTATAGGACAAAGTTTGGGTTAAATGATCTCAGCGGTTTCCAACCTCAGAGATTGTGAAAGTTTAAGATACAAATTGTGATTATTTTTCAGACCCTTTCTGATCTTCCTGAAAACTAAATTAATAAACACAATGCCGTCATATAAATTTGGCTTTATTGTGTCATGTTTTTGTCCTCCTGATGAATCGACCAGCTTCTTTTGAGCCTGAGTTGAAATTTAAGCTTCTTGATGAACTGAAACTGATCTTTCTGATCCCCGTTTTGTTTTGAGGTGGCTGCAGCTGAAACTGCTCGCGTGTGTTCATCTCAGTCTCCACTGGGCGGAGGCAGAGGTCGTGTGAGACGCCTCAATGCAAAAAAAAAAAAAAAAAAAGAAAAGAAACGCATGAAATCATCATGACAGATGGCAAGTGAACCAACCTGTGGCTCCTGAAGCTGCTGAAGAGGTTTGGACAAGACAAACATGTCCTCTGGGTCTGGACACCCTGAATGAAGCCAGAATGAGAAACCCGGGGACTGATGCAGCCGCAGTGTTGAGGTAAGAATGTGAAAAAGATGAAAAATAAGAGGGCTGGGAAGAACATAAAACCTTTTAGCAAATAAGTTGGGGGAAATCCTTTTGATAGAGGAAGAATGGAAAATAAAAAACAAGATGTAAAAGATTGAATTTCTCGCGTCAGCTCTATTTTTAGCAGCTTTCAGCTCGTGGTTCCTGGTTTTGTGATGGAAAAATGTTGAGTCTCACCACCAAATTAAAACTTTTATGCAAAAAAACCTCAGCCAACCGAACAATATGTAAACTGCCGAGCACAAAGAGGATGGTCCTACTTATGTAAGTGTATAAGTACATCTACATACAAATACACAGCTGTAGATTCAGGTCATACCAGGTTTCAGTGTGAGCTCCTCATTTTGTCTCGTCTCTCCTCTTCCTCCTCTCAGGACTGACTGCTTCACTCACCTCCTCTCTTTTTCCTCCCCCTCGCTCCTATCACCCCCCCCCCCCCCCCTGGGCTTTAATGGTACAAAGTCCGATTCAGAAATGGGTCAAACATTTTTGATGGAAAAGTAAAATCTGCCTAACAACAACAGCTCGACAGAGTGTTGTTACGCTGCACCAGCTTGAAACATCACACGCACACACACATAATTCACATTCACATTCCCAACTCAGCGTCCGTTTTTCCCAAGCTGTCGGGCGGATCGTGTGGCCTCCGTCAGCAGACGGAGTTCGCTCACTTGTTGTGTTCACATGTGAGTAGCAGCTGTTTTCGCTTTTAATCCGCGGCACTTTCAGAACGTTCCTCTGCAGCCTGAGAACGTTTTTTTTTTTATTCTGCAGCAGCAGCTGTTTTCAGTGATAAACCCCCTGTGTGATACCTGCACACACACACACACACACACACACACACACACACACACACACACACACACACACACACACACACACACACACACACACACACACACACAGAGTCTTCTCAGGCATTGTTGGGGGAACAAAACACAGCTTTTGAACTTAAAATCACCAGGTGACTCCAAAAAAATACCAACATCTGGTGGATCTACTGTACATTTATAAATATGCATCTATTTGCTAACACGCTTTTAAGGTTTAAGCCAACATATTGAAAAAACAAACATCTTATCTCACGTCTGAAGCTACAGAAACAAAATATAGTCATGAGTGGAAACTGTGGGAAAACAAACACCATCTGTTTTATTGAAAAGATATTTGTTGCACAGAAGTTTTCAAGCGACGTGCATCATCCTGTTAAAACTAAACTCTGTTCATCTGGGACGGACTCGCTGCTGAACCGGGTCACCTCTGGGGGAAAAGCCTCTTCTGGGGTTTTGGGACAAAGTGTCTCCGTTGTGTTGACAGGAGATGGACTGTAACCTCAGTCTGCTGAGGCGTGTTTGCTCGCGTCCGTGGTCGTCAGCTCCTGAGTTCAGCAGGTTCATCTAAGTGTGTGTGTGTCAGACGATCAGCTCCGATGCCGAATCCATATTTGTCGTGGCGTACGCCTTGAAGAAACAAAGCGTCGCCCCAAAGTCCAACCTGCGCGTTGTATTACTTCTGTGAGCCAGTTGAAAAAGTACAAGGCGAGTGAATGAGAGAGCTGTAATCCCACCATCGCTCTCAGCTATTCCAAATATTCAAGGATTTTCACTAAATCACGTGAGCGTCGGCCTCCGTTCACAGAACTCTGGATCAAAGTTCGCGGGAGAAAAGCTGAGGGCTGATGACGGTGCGCCGGGGTCAGTTTGCTCGGTTTGTGCTGAGTCACGGTTGATCGGGGGTCAGAGGAAGCTGCAGGAGGAGCTGCAGGTCATCCTGGCATGTCGGAGGACAAACTAACGAGCGTCTTCTGCATCGCCGAGGCCTCCAGTTTATTTAAAACATTAACGAACGGAGAGACACGTGGCGACTGTCGCTCGCTCTGAATCGATGCCACGTACGTCGTCACGCTGCCAGAAACGTGTTTGAGTAACATTTGATTAAAAAAAAAGCTCCAGAGCCTCAGACGGGAGAAGTCAGTTATTTAAAGCGATTAAAGGGAACAAGAAGCAAAAGGAAAGACAGCTCTGAAAATTTATAAGTGATAGAAAGTGAAGAGTGAAACTGCTCCTCCCCAAGGAGGTAAAAAAAACTTCCATTGTTTAAAAAACTGTTTTTCTTTAAATTCTTTTAAAAATTGAAATGAAAAATAAATTTAAAAAAGATCTGATCAGCCGAAGCGTCAGCGACCTGCCGGTAGCGCTGATTCCAGATCAGCTCTGGGCCCTGAACGAACCCCAGGTTGTTTCCAGGTGTTTCCAGGTGCTGAGCGACTGTGATGTAATGACTTCACCATGTCTGAGGCGACGACGTGAAGTGGGTTTCATCACTGTGGCATTCAGCCGGCGGCGGCGGCTGAGCAGGAATTCGGGGCAGGGCGGCCAGTTTCTGTCACATCAAATCCCCTTACAGCTTTGTTTCCCTTGTACCATTTTGTATCCCTGAGAGTGCTGAGGCTCCTCATCTTTTGAATAAAGCAACAGAGGGTTTACAGGAAATGACTGGTCACATGATGTTCGAGGCCTCGACGTGGGGTTTGACAGGTTTGGTGAAGTCGAGGCCTCGCCCTGATTCAAATCCTCTGCAGGTATAAATAATAACAGAGTGATGCTCGAAGATCCAGGCGGACCGGTTCGTCCGGTCCGATCCGTCATGTGTTCCGCAGTCGGCAAGGTTTTTCTATACGAACAGGGCAGCGACCGAGCAGAGGAAACGTCAGCCGCGACGGGACGGACGACTCGGAGCTCCCTCGTCACGCAGGTGAGACGGCCGGACTCTCTGGGACCAGAACCTCTTCACGCCGCATGTGCCGGGTCTTTTTCAAAACAGACGTGACAGGAGGAAAAACACAGGTGGAGATAATCTGATTCATTACTGGGACTCTGGAGCAGAACAGAGCAACGGTGGACGTGGTCAGGGACACCTGGACCTTTGATCTCATTATTATTTACCTGTCTTAAACACCAGCGTCATATTTTCATCTCATTTTTTGTAGCACGCTTTGAACATTTCGCTTTTATTTATTTCAGAAGTTTGGTAGTAATGAGACGAAAGAAGATGTTTCAGATTTTATACAAAAGGATTTTATATTCAGCTCATTTTCATCAACCTATGATTGTAATATTTAGTAAAAAAGTGCTGGGACATAAAATTAGAGTCTGAACTGTTTAACGGTGACATGACCTCCACCTTCACAGACGCCGTCATGTCTTCCAAGCTGGTCATCAAGCAGCCCCAGCCCGTGATGGAGGCCCGGGACTCTGACGAGTGGGGGTCTGGGATCTGCGACTGCTGTCAAGACGTACCAGAGTGTAAGTGATTAAAAAGAAAAAAAACCCAGGGGATTAGATTACGGTCATTTAGCCGTTTCCTCACAAAAACAAAACCCCTTGTGTCAGTCAGAGTCACCTGCAAAGAGGTCAGAGGTCACAGTGCAGAACAAATACTTGCTGAGGGAAAAAACCATAAAAATAAACGGTGTTTGATTCCTTCCTCGTATCCTCCTGTGTGTTTACAGGTGTGTCTTTCCTCACTCTGTGTCTTTTCAGGCTGTTTGGCTTTCTGGTGCTTACCCTGCTTCGCCTGCAAAACCGCCCGGGCCTACGGCCAGTGTCTCTGCCTCCCCCTGCTGGACGGGTTTGGCTGCATCCCGCCCATCACCATGTCCATGAGGGTGTCCATGCGGGAGCGCTACGGCATCAAGGTGAGGGCGCGTCTCCGGGGGTTTGTCGTCGATCGCGATCCCATTGTGCGGCGGCGTCACCGCGTTTTCCGTCTGCAGGGCAACATGTGCAAGGACTGCGCCTACGCCACCTTCTGCCTGGCCTGCTCCTGGTGCCAGATGTCCAGAGAGATGAAGAGGAGGAACATCCAGATCCTCCTGGTCAGCGCCAAGAACACGTGACACCCCCTCGTGTTTCCAAATCTCAGGTGTGGCAGCGACGGTTCGACTGGACATCAGCTGTTCTCTGGACATTTCACGGAATTAAGCAAAAAGTCTGTTCGATAATTTGCGACGTTTTTTAATTAATTCTAAATGAAAAACAATGGGCAGTGTACAGTTAGTTTTACTCATTAAATATTTATGTTTTTATTTAGATTAATGTCTAATTATTGATTTACTGAGAATAAAAATGAATGCACATGTTATTTGCTATTATTCTTTGCGTTTTTAATGATGTTAGAAGGCGACAGCGCGTTAAATAAATAAAAGAGACACTAAGTTAACTTACACTTCATTAAATACATGTTAATTACTCATGTAAAGCACAAAACAACCAGCAGGGGGCGCCTCGCTCTTCACAATGAAACTGCAGCTGTGGATTATCTGAGGTTATGTGGGGTCACGGTGTATCAGACGTCCAGTCACCTGTCCACGTCGTTAAAACACAAAAAAACTCACACACACACACACACACGAGTGTGACGCTCACCTCAGCCCTTACCTTATGATTTAGCAAAGTTTCCCGTAAAACAACAACAAAAACAACTTTTCAGTTTGGTGAGTAATTGAAGTGCAGTCGGAGTTCAGAGCATAAAAATGTGAAATTATGCAGAACAAAAAATATGAACACAGAAATTATTCCAAGTAAAATGAGGTTTTAATGGCTCCATCATAATTTTAACTTGCCGTGAGAACTTTTTTAATTGTGCCTGTGCCTTCTTCCATTTGTCTGTTTTCAGAACTTTGCAGTATTTTGTCTGTCTCACCTGTACTGTAACTGCCAAATGACAGTGAGTGTCATTCATTCTCCAGGTGGCGCCTGGATTAACGGCAGCTCTGGATTCCTCGGCCGTTTTTTTCTGCCCTCTAGTGGCCGAAAACTTGATTAATGGCAACATCTGCGCTGTGTGGCCGCCCAACCCGTTTGCCAAGGCCCATTAAATTCAAAAGAGGATGTGGAAGGAGAGACTTAAAACTCATTTGCCGTTGTCCGGTTTGAAACCCGCCCGCGGTCGGTATCAAATTTGGCCAAATTACTCTCAGTGAACTCGGCCGTTCGTTTTTCCCCGTTTGCCCGTCTGCCGGCAAAACCGGGGCCCGGTGTGTTCACTGTAAATTGCTCGGTGGGTTGTTTTTAATAGGATTATAATGACAGTTATGGTTTGCAAGAATTGATGTTTGTGACTTTTACGAGGTGTGAGTGAGGGGGCGGGACCAGGCGGCTCATAAAGGCCGCAGGAATGTTAATTGGTGGAGGCCACTGCCGCCCTCTTTGTTCTGCTCGCTCATACTGGGCTTCTGTTGAGCCCGTTAAAGGCCAAAGAACTGATTTAAAATCTGTGACTTCAACTCCCCCCCCACCACACACACACACACACACACACACTTACACACACACCTTATCCCACCTACACCCCCACTCCGTTCGTCCCCTCCCGTTCTTTCTTCTGGGTTTTTCCTTCCCGCTCCTGGAGAAAATAGACCCACTTTGCTCGCTCTCATTTCCTCCATGTTGCTTAATCAGGTGGTTGGCGCCCCCCCACCCCCACCCCACCCCCCCGCCGGGTTTGATCCAGTAATGGGGGGGGTAATTTTATCACATGTTTTTTTTTTTCAAAGCGCTCTCGACCAGGACGGGCCAGACAAGTGCGTGCTGAGGTGAGGGAAAAACTATTTTTTTAATTGTTTGGAAATATTGAATAAATTAGAAGAAAAAAACAAAGTTATTGTTTGGACGAAATGTTTTTTTTTTTAAACAAAATTTTATTGCCTGATAAATCTGACTGTCAGCTGTTCTACAATTGTTTTCCATCCTGCATCAGTTATTCTTTGAAATAAGAAAGCAGCAGGAAAACAATAAGATATTAAAGACAAACGACTAAACAAAAACACTGATGCTAACACGCTAACATTCCAGTGTTCAGCGGCTGTGGTTTAGCACGTTAGCATGCTAATGTATGCCAGTCTGAAGGTCGCCAAAAGATTCATCCTGGGGGGGGCGGGTGATGAAGACCTGTCCTCACCACGAGAGGACCTTCGTAAGAACCACGCTGATGTCCACAACGTCACGCACAAACTATTATTAATCTGTGTGGACAGAGGTCAAAGGTCACGAGATGGATTTGAACCTCGGAGCAGGGGGGGAATCTGCCCGAGCGTCTCCGGCGTGACGGACAGAAACGCCGCCTATCTCCCCGGGTCTCTCCGCGGTTTCCTGGGGGAAGTGTTCCTTTTAAAAAAGACGAGGTTGGGGCTGCCGGGGAGTCGGCTGATAGCGGCGGCGGCCCAGGTTAAGATGAGGTGGGAGGGGTCGGCGGGTCGGGGTGGGGCGGCGGGGGAGGCGGGGGAGGCGGGGGAGGCGTAGTCCGACACACGCTATCAGGCCGACGGGCCTCCGAGCAAACAAACAGCCCTGACCTCTCCAAACAACGGCAGCAGGGAGCAGCTGATAGGGAGAGACGGATAGATGGAGGTTGGTGATGGTGCAGCAAGTGTGTGTGAGTGTGTGTGTGTGTGTGTGTGTGTGTGTGTGTGTGTGTGAGTGTGTGTGTGTGTGTGTGTGTGTGTGTGCAGGGGAGGCAGGGAGCGGGGGGCGAAGGGGGCATGCAGGGCAACATTTATCTGATCCCTTCGTGATCTTAGTGTCTCATTGTCTATTCAAATCAGAAGTCGGTGTGTGTGTGTGTGTGTGTGTGTGTGTGTGTGTGTGTGTGTGTGTGTGTGTGTGTGTGTGTGTGTGTGTGTGTGTGTGTGTGTGTGTGTGTAGGAGTGGATGTTAGCTCCCTCCAATCCAACAGAGGAACACAAAAGTGGGATTATTTTTAGGTTAACAGCCAAAACGCAAAGAGAACTACGTCACATCCGCCAAGTTTGTCGTCTGCGCTGAAAAAGTGCGTCAAAAGTCAAAACACACAAATGAAATAAACAAAAACAAACAAACAACGTTTTGGTCGCCGTGCGGCGAAGAGCTGATGAACCTTCAGGCTGCGGCGATGAGGTGAGCAACGTTTACTTCCCGCGTTCACTTTGTCTCCCATCCACCTGATGCTGATGTGTGTGTGTGTGTGTGTGTGTGTGTTGGTGTGTGTGCGCACGTGTCTGCGACACACAAATGAGACGAGCGAGGGGTGAGGGAGGTGAAGGGGGGGGGGGGGCATTCTTTGATTAGTGAACCCTGTCATTCAGATGGTGTGTGTGTGTGTGTGTGTGTGTGTGTGTGTGTGTGTGGAGGGGGGGACACGGTTTAATTAACAGCAGCAGGAGCCCCTTCTTCCACTAGGGGGCAGTGTGTCGTGTGTGTGTCTGTGTGTGTGTGTGTGTGTGTGTGTGTGTGTGTGTGTGTGTGTGTGTGTGTTGGGGGGGGTGCTCCTCTGAAGTGGATCCCGGCCGTTGTTAGCCTGTGATATACGGCGGCGCTACACATCCTCTAAGTGCATCTCCAGGTTCATTGAAAGGGTGAATAAGATCTATAACTCTTCACTGTCGAGTCCGACGACGACCTCAGACAGACTTGTTAGGTTTCGTGTGTGTGTGTGTGTGTGTGTGTGTGTGTGTGGAGGGGGCAGGCTATAAACACATTTGTGTCATTGGGCCTGATTTCTGATACGTAGCATTTGCGTTGGTTCAAAAAAAAGAACCGCTTATGTATAAAAATGTGAAAAACACTAATCAGATTGTAATTGTCGACACGCATCTCTATTTTTGTGTTAAGCTGACAATCATCTGTAACGATTATTGATCCACGTTTCCCCTCTGGATCAAACGAACGTGCAGCCGTGTGTTTTTTGCAGCAGTCGGGATTATTAACAGCGTAGCGGCTGATTTCTTAATTCCGCGCGTAACGTCGTAACACGACACAAATCAAATCCGACGGTCCGGAGGTTTGAAACGCGGCCGCGACTTTAATTTAATGTGTGTTACGGTAAGAGAGCAGCCTCGCTGGAATTACCTTTCACAGGCTGCAGGAGTTTAAACTGTCCAGAGCAGCTGTGTGTGTGTGTGTGTGTGTGTGTGTGTGTGTTTGACAATATCACAAACATGTCCTGTGTGTGTTGTGCGCTCGTCACCGAACGTTTTAGGCCTCGCCTCGCGTCCGGCGCTTCTTGTGGCGACACTTTTTTTTTTAAAAAACGGATGGAATCAAAGAGAAGGTGAGTTGGTTTGAGGTTTTTCTTTGAGAGTCGAGAGGTTTTTTTTTTTTTTGAAGACGTTGAAATTAAAGCGACGTGAATCGGAGGTGAACACGAGGAGCTGGATGAAGTTTAGTCTCAGACCCTTCACTCCACTTAATCAGCATTTTTGGTTCGTTTAATCTTTTTTTCTCCTTTTAATTTGAAATGACGTCACTTCCTGTGGGCGGAGACTTCATCCAAGTGCGTTCAAAGCAAAAACCTGCGACGGTTGCAGGTTTTGTTTTTTTTTTAACGTGTTTTCGTCGCGCGCGGGTATTTTTACTGCAGCCCGGCCTTCCCAGAACAACAACACCGCTAACCCCCAACCCTCACCTCCACCTCCACCTCCACCCCCACCCGTCCAACCCCCCCACCCCCTCAAACCTAGACTCTTTGTCACCGCGGTGATTGGTAGACTAAACAGCGTGCAATATTCACCAGATCCACAAGCCGCTGGATCATTACAAACATTAAGACGATACAAAGGGAAACAAAACTCGTGACCCCGCCCCAGCCATACGCCCCCCCCACCCCCACCCCCTGGCCCCTCACACTCTCTATTTTAAGTACACGGTCACATGGACATGTAATTACACACACACAC